>JAPSGF010000011.1:2237256-2411110 GCA_035772895.1 Perdix hodgsoniae
AAAAGAAAAGAAAAGAAAAGAAAAGAAAAGAAAAGAAAAGAAAAGAAAAGAAAAGAAAAGAAAAGAAAAGAAAAGAAAAGAGAAAGAAAAGAAAAGAGAAAGAAAAGAAAAGAGAAAGAAAAAACAGAACAAACAAACAAAAACCCAACAAGGCTTGTGGAACTTGTAAATTGTGTGAGAATCTAAGTGGAGTTATTCAAAAACATCATATGAAAAATGTTCCTGACTGAAAAAGAATTTCTCAGGCAATTATCCAATCCTTCCCTTTCTCCTTTTGTTTCCATGCAGAATATCCCCACATTTTCTTAAAAAAAAAGTTAATTTTACCAAATCAGCCATTACATATGATACCAGCTTTTCACAACAGCACTGTTAAATTTTGTATTTCTTCCTGATTTTCTGTTAATTTTTGTGTATCTTCTTGTGATCTATCTGAAACAGATCAGTTAATATCCAGTAAATTATTATCTGATTGTGAGAAAACAGAACTTCCACTTCTGTTTACTAGGTTTCAGTGATCATATTTCATGATAAATACACATTTTTTCTTAGTATCTTCTAATGATTTGGTATATTTCTGTAGATCTAGACACAGTAAATTTTCTTACTGTTAAGAAATATTGTTCTTCTTTTGTCCTAAAGTTGTGGCTTTCAGTGCAGTAAAATCTAAATTTGAGCATGACATAGTAACAGCAATAAAGAAAAAACATTCAGATATATAAAAAGTCAAAATTATAGCTGCTTCTTTCAAAAGAGATGACTTATTACAGGTTCTTGCTGTTTCTTATGCAACAGCTGCCAGAAGAATCTATGACAGAAAATAGGTGAACAGGAATGATTTTCTTACTGATCCTTTTCATTTTCACTACCAGGTAAGGATTTTCTGAAATGAATGAAGCCATTGTTGACCTGCCCTTATATTGCTGCTGTGGAAGAGTGGATTGATTTTTTGAGGGGTGTTGGTAAAGGTTGGGGAAAGAAGCAGTAGTGTTCAAGGTGAAAACACAGCTTTCACAAACTAGAGATCAGTCTGCTCATATATAAATCAAGTAGGTCTTTTCCTTAAGAATAAAGGTACGATAAAATGAGCAAAACAAAGAAATTGTTATTCGGCTATGAGAATGCCACCCACTAAGTCAATCAAACAGCTCTCCCTAGCATAGATCTGACTCCCTTACAATCTGGCCCTGTGTCAAAAGGATAACCTTATTAAAAAAAATCTAAACTCTATCCTCCACGGTGCATGAACATATACAAACCAGCTATTTACAGATGTTCGAGGAAGTCATTGACGATGTCCTGAAAAGGTACGGTTTAAGTCTCGCCAGGTGGAATTTCTAAAGAGCTACTTGGACCAATTCTTGAGAGTAGTCGGAGCTTGTCTGTACCACCCATGTGGCATCTGTGGTCACAAACCAACGACATATTTCTGGCCATGAGCCCCTCCTGCCACAATAAAAGCATTGTGCTGGCAACTCCACGTCCCTGCTAGGCAACTGTCCCCCTTTCAACATGCAGCCCCAGAGCACGGCAGAGCTGTTGGAGAGCCGCTTTTCTTTGCCATGAGTGGCTGTTTGTAGCATTGATTTGTGTAAGTTCCAGAACTGACCTTTATAAAGTCCTGACTGTTTGATGTATTTCCTTTTCTGGCAATTGTAGAGCAGTTGCTTGATGCAGAAGAGACCATGACCTATTGCGCCTTCATCATCTCTCTGCCACAGGTGGCTGCAAAGGATACTCCGTGGTTACATCTGTCTTACTCAGAAGCAGAATTACTGTAAGGGTAAAAAGAGGAGAAAAAAGACATGATTGTATCAAAGAAGCTTGCGAGGCATGAGGCTGAATGGTGACGGGACCCATGTAATCATTTTCAAAACCTGTTGGCACAAGTTTTGTGGAGGTTTTTTTTCATGTAGTTCAAAGTCTTTATTAGTTTAATTCAAACTATTAGACACTTTTGCAAGGAACACTGTTGATACAGGTAAAGAAAAATCAACCCTAGCAATTTTTTATGGGAAAATACAAATAGAAGAGTCAGATGACAGCATGGCTGAAATGTAGTTTTAAAGGCTGGGCAGCACTCACGCATACAGGTAATGACACCAGTCTGAGTGGTGGCAGGATAAGTCTGCCCACTGAAGTAGTTATGCCATACAAGTATCTTTGCAAATACCAGGAATCAGCTCCACCCAATTTTTCAACCTGCCTAAATGCTTAAATTTTCAATACACATTGTCTATTAAATGGCTAAGAGCTTTGAGGGCCGGTAGGGTTTCTTGTCATCTTTTCCCTTCCAGATCCCAGAGGTTCTTTCACATTGGGCTTTATAGTGACCTGCAATGGTAAAAATTAGGTCGAAGCAAGGCAGCCAAGCCCTGGCAATATTGACTATTGATCCAGCTGTACAGAGTCAGATTACTTGGAAAACAACCCTTCAATTTTTCACTCCACTGACGCTGTGGGGCAGTTGCTTTTAGGATCATTACTCTTGTCTGTAAAATAGAGGAATGTGAGAATGTGTTTGAGTAAGTTCTGAACCCATTTGAACTTTGTGGGTTTGAAACTTAGTCCTAGAGTCAAATTATTGCTTTCCATGAACACATCACCTCCACAACTAACCAGGGCATTCACACCAAAACTTCGTGGTTTAGCTGGTCCATAAATCATCCATAAATCACACTAATGCTGTAATTAGTGTACACAGAAATACCCATTTTGCCAATGCCTTATCACATATGACAGTTGCTTTAAGATGGAAAAATCCAGAAAGCGTATGTTTCTTTATTACACTAGTTGACAAAGAAATTAGTGCCACTGATGTGATAGCAAGGGATGCCAAAACCCTGTCTCTAGAAGGCAGCTTTGCAGAGGAGAACATAGGCACTTACGCAGTATTTGGATAGCTGGAGCTTTAGGGGCAGAAACTGAACAGAAAACAGTCATAGGCCAAGAGAAAGAAAAGTTGGATACAACTTTTCCACACTCATGAATTTCTCTTTCACTTGTATGGTATACAGTATTCTAGAAAAGGAAGACAGGACTCATGTAAGGAGAATGCTAAAGGTGGTCCTGATACATGGAAATTCCCAGGTCCAAGTAGCAAGAGTGTAGCAAGTTGGTCATGCAGTAAAGAAAAGAGTAAGGAAAGTTGTGGGGGCATTTCTTCATTTCTTCCTTTTTTTTTTTTTTTTTTTTTTAAATAACTAATTTCTGTGCACTCAGTCTGCAAGGAAAGAGCCTTTTCCCCAGCTCTCTAAAGACAATAAGGAGATGTGACATTTATTGACAAATCAGTCAGTCTCTGAAAACTCAGCATCCCATAGCAAACCCGATCACTGAGGTCTGGTTTTCATTGGACAGTTCATTTCCAGCTCTTTCTGGAGAGGACATCAACACAGATGGGACAGTCCTGAAACATATAACATGAAATGGAGAAATAAATATTACAAAATATACCAAATTAAAACTAAAACAGGCAGAATTGAGGGGACATAGCAATGCAGAGAAAAAGGAACTGGCAGACAAAAAGATAGCTAGACATCTCTTGTATAGCTAGATATCTCTACTCTGGTTTAACTGAAACTTGGATTAGGCCTCTGTCTCAGTGCCTTGGCTTGTGACAGAAAGCAGAAGAGCACAATTCTAAGACCCAGCTAGCTTAACAAAATCACAAACAAATAAACAAAAAAACCTAGTGAAAAATATAACAAAAAAGACCAGAAAAAAGAAAAAGAAAAAAGAAATGTGGAATGTAGAAAGAAAGAAAACTTCAGGATTGGAGAAAACCTGTCTCACACAGCAAAACAATCCTCAGTATCTAACAATGAAAATGCTTAAAATATCTTCCTGTTCTCAGGTATACTCAGCACTTGGAATGTCCTCAGGGGAAAGAAAGAGCAGCTGTCGAGGTCCAAACTCTGGCTCAAGAAGTTGCTGGTTTAGACTAGAAACTGATGGAAAGTGGGAAGGCCTGTCAGACAACAATTCCTCTGTGTTCACCCTGTTTGTTGTACTCCTTTCCTAAGCATTTGCTATTAACCACTCCCAGAGACAGACTACTAGACAATGCAGACCTTCAGCCTAAGCCTGCATCTCCTAACATTTAAGACCCAAAAGTGATGCATGAAATAAACCCAAGCAGCAAGAATTTAGACACAAGTGGCCATAGCGTCTAGATATTTGGATGCATATAGAAGTGTGTGATCGCATGCCAAATTCCTGTTGAGGATCTAGAATTGATGAGATCAGTCCAGACATGAGGCTCTAATTCATCTCGGCTTTCACACTACAAGTTGTAAAGTCATTTATCACTGAAGGAGCCCACATATTTGTATCACATTAGCAAAAATTTCCCATGAATGAAACAAAGATTTTTATTTTGAAACTTTCCTTCAGACGTACAAAGTCTCAGAGTACTCTCCCGTCCCCCATAAAACAGAGAACAAAGATTAATTTTCAATTTATCCAGTAATTTTTACAGTCAAGTGTAACAAATAACAGATTTTCCAGATGTCCCAAGTTCTGAGGCAGTATTAGTGGGACTCGGCTGCCCTCTCTTGTAGAAACTGAGATCTGCACAGGGATCAGGAGTTTCAGCCTTAAAAATACTTAGGAAGCTGCTGTGCTCTGTGCAGGAGATGAGGTGTGACCACACTCACACCAGCATTGATCGAATGAGGCTATAATATTATGTAGATCCAGTCCTGTTAGAAATTAATAAATTTGTAGCATTTTTAGAAAATACTTAGTTTCTCACAGTTCATCTCTGCAAGTTCACTGGGCAAAATGCAGTTCCCTCTTTGTGGACTGCTCAGTTTATCCTCAAATCCAGAGGCTAAAATATAGTCCTGTTATAGAGGACTGAAATACCTAAACTTTAACTGCTTGGGTTGTCCTTTCTTCATCCTTGTTCCACTCCCGTTATACAATCATATAATCAGCCTTGACTCCTGTTAGAAACTTGCTGAATCTGAGCACCTTATGTGCTGTGCAAAGTAACAGGATACTCTGTAAATACAGGAATTTGCCTCTTTCTTCCTCAACACGTTGTTTCTTCTTGTCTCACAGTAGAAAATCAGTGCAAGGAAAAAAAAAAAAAATGAAGCAAAAATAACTATTTTCTTCTTTAGGTTACATGAGATGTTCATACCTATGGAGATTTCCTAGAGCTAATCTGTTATTTAAATTTTGTGATAAAGCTAAAATTCTCCCCGTTCACCTGTAGGTACAGAACAAACAGGGTAGACTAAAAGTTTTTTACTGTTAGTGATAATTTCCCTAGCTCTTGACCTCGCAGCAGGGGAATTCTTAGGGTTCACATCTAACAGCCTTTTCTCATTGGAAATGAAGTGTTGTTACTGCTACGCCTTTCTTCTACTTCTTTCTCAGTCAACCCATTTTCACAGGGCTCTTGGCTATTGACCAAAATTGCTGCTGCAGTCCTTAATTTCTCACAGAAAGCTGGTAGATTGATTGAATGAACCTTACGGTATTGTCAAAAGTTAAAATGGAAGCATCTTATATAAGAAGCAGCCAGAACAAGACAATAAGTTTTGTATCCAAAGATGGGCTTTGTGATACTGACTGAAGATCAGAAAGAAGGGATGCAGCTATCACAAATCCTCTTAATATCTCAAACAAGATTGAGAGGTCAGAAGGTGTTCTTTCATATAAGACACAGGTAGGTAAAAAGTAGCAGGACTACAACAAAGGGAGTGAACTGATCCTTGACTTCACTTAACTACAGACCTGGCCAGTGTGGCTGTGGAAACTTGGTGGTAACAGGTCATTAGAAGGCTACCTCCCACATTGAACCAGGGAAGCCAGAAAGGAACTGTGGAATCACAATTCCCTCCTTGGTCTTCTAAGGTAGAAAATGCAGTCTAAATCTAGACCTACTCTGGGAAAATATGAGTAAAACAGCAAAAACTGCAGTGACTTGGGCATTCTCACTGGGAAAACAGTTCCCCACACACACAGCCCTTCATTTTCCCCAACAACAGTGTCAATTAATGTTCTGTATGGCTAAGCATTTGCCTTAACCACACTGCTTGTAATTAGCAGTGTCTTTTAATACTAGGCATCTGAGACCTGCAGAGTTTGAGTAAAAAGTGCCAGGGCTCAAGTGTTTATGAGCAGTTCATATAGAGCAGGAAATTTCTTGTTTTTCTTGAACAGTTGCCCTGTCTCTACTTGCCAAAAACTGCACGGTGAACAGTCATTACCCAATTTAATAGAGATGTGGGCTAAAATTTCTGCTACCTGGTTTTACACATAGGCTGTGGTTAGAGGGGAAAACAGAGAAAAGACTCATTGCTTACATGTTGGTATGCAATTTAAGTGAAAGCAAGAAGTTTAAATAAGTCACTCTGTCTACCGTCTTAAAGCAGGCTTTTAAATTCTTGCTGCTGCTTTGGATTAGTGATAGATGAGAACAAATCCTACAGATTCTACAATCATCAATTTATATGACATTCAAATACTGCCCTTAAGATGAATTTTGCCTTTCATGTTTGTCTTTAACTTTGATTAACAGTGTGGAGTTTTGTTCTGATAGTTTCATTTTGCAGCAAAAATCACAAAAACAGAAGAGCTTTGTCTACCCCTTTTCTTTAGATTGCATTTTTTTTTAAGTATTGTTTACATACCTTCTTATTCTCTGTATTTGTGATGATTTTTAAGTGTCAGGTTTTATTAATGTTTGATTGAATATATGCTAATCCACCAGGAACAAAGTAACCCTACAACTATCCCACTTACCCCTATGTTCTACATACAGGACCACAGACACCTTATGGCACTGACAATGTGCTAACAGTTTGGTATATTGTAATGTTTGATTCTGCATTATTTTGGGTCTGTATTTTGAGCTTGTTCTCCTCTCAGATGAGCAGAATAAGAATTACATGGATTAACATGGAACCCACGTATCTCAAAGGGGCAACGAATACTAGCACAGGAGCTAGCGGGGCTTTAAACTAGCTACAAGGGGAAGGGGACAAAACAGGTCTCAGAAGAGATGACCCTAGGGGGACAGTGCTTAAGCTGGGAGTGAGGCAGATGGCTCGACTGAAGTGCATCTATATCAATGCACACAGTATGAACAACAAGCAGGAAGAGTTGGAAGCAACTGTGAGTCAGGCTAATTATGACCTTGTTGCTATTACTGAAATATGGTGGGACCACTCTCATGACTGGAGTGCTGTGATAAATGGCTACAAGCTCTACAGAAGGGATAGACGAGGAAAGAAGGTTGGTGGTGTGGCCCTTGATATCAAAGACTGTTTTGATGTTGAAGAGCTTGGGGTTAATAAGGACAGAGTTGAGTGTCTATGGGTAAGGATCAAGGGGGAAGGCCTGTAGAGGCGACATCTTGGTGGGGGTCTACTATAGAGCGCCAAACCAGGATGAAGAGTTGGACGAAGCATTCTATGAGCAGCTCATGGAAGTCACGCAATCGCCAGCACTTGTTCTCATGGGAGACTTCAACTTCCCTGATATATGTTGGAAATGTAATACAGCACAGAGGAAGCAGTCGAGGAGGTTTCTAGACTGCGTGGAAGATAAATTCCTTATGCAACTGGTAGGAGAACCTACCAGGGGTGGTGCCCTGCTAGACCTGATCTTCGCTAACAGAGAAGGACTGGTGGGAGAAGTGAAGGTTGGGGAATGTCCATGGAATTGTAGAATTCTCTATTCTTGGGGATGTCAAAAGTGCGACCAGCAAAACTACTTTCTTGAACTTCCAGAGGGTGGACTTTGATCTGTTCAGGGAGCTTGTAGCACAAGTCCCTTGGGAGTTGCTTCTTAAGGGTAAAGGGGTCCAGGAAGCCTGGATGCTCCTCAAGATGGAAATCTTAAAGGCGCAAGAACAGGCTGTCCCTGAGTGCTGTAAGGCAAGCCGCAGGGGTAGACGACCAGTGTGGATGAGCCGGGAACTACTGTTGAGAGTCAGGGAGAAAAAGAGAGTCTACGTCCTCTGGAAGAAGGGACAGACTGCTTGGGGAGATTACAAGGAGGTAGCTAAGGTATGCAGGGAGGAAGTTAGGAAGGCAAAAGCCCAGCTTGAACTCAGATTGGCCACTACAGTAAAAGACAATAAAAAATCCTTTAATAAATATATCAACGGCAAAAGAAGAACCAAGGATAATTCTCATCCTATACTTGATGCAGCAGGGAATGTGGCCACTGAGGACAAGGAGAAGGCTGAGGTCCTCAAAGCCTTCTTTACATCTGCCTTTGATATCCAGACCAGTTATCCTCTGGGCATTTTATGCCCTGATCTGGAAGTCTGGGACGCTACTCAGAAAACACCCCTGGCGATTCAGGTGGAGACAGTCAGAGAGCTCCTCCTCCATCTGGACTGTCACAAGTCCATGGGACCGGATGGCCTACACCCTCAGCTGCTGAGGGAGCTGGCGGGGGTGGTTGCCGAGCTGCTCTCAGTCACCTATCGGTGCTCCTGGTTAACTGGAGAGGTCCCAGAGGACTGGAGGCTTGCTGATGTGACTCCTATCTTCAAGAAGGGCCGTAAGGAGGATGGAGGGAACTATAGGCCGGTCAGCCTGACCTCGGTACCGGGGAAAGTAATGGAGCAAATCATCTTGGGTGAGATCACACAGCATGTGCATGGTGTCCAGGGGATCAGGCCCAGCCAGCACGGGTTCATGAAAGGCTGGTCATGCTTGACCAACCTCATCTCCTTCTATGGCTGGGTGACCAAACTGGTAGATGAGGGAAAGGCTGTTGATGTAATTTACCTAGACTTCAGCAAAGTCTTTGACATGGTCTCTCACAGGTTTCTTCGGGGGGAAACTGGCTGCCTGTGGTCTGGACAGGTATACACTCGTTTGGGTAAGAAACTGGCTAGAGGGCCTTGTCTAATGGGTGGTCATTAATGAAGTTAAGTCCAGCTGGTGACCTGTTTCAAGTGGTGTCCCCCAGGGGTCGGTACTGGGGCCTATCTTGTTTAATATCTTTATTGATGACCTAAATGAGGGGATTGAGTGTACCCTCAGTAAGTTTGCAGATGACACCAAGTTGGGAGGTGGTGTTGATCTGCCTGAGGGTAGGGAGGCCCTTCAGAGGGATTTAGATAAGCTGGATCACTGGGCTGGGGTGAATGGGATGAGGTTCAGCAAGGCCAAGTGTTGGGTCCTGCACTTTGGCCACAACTACCCCATGCAGTGCTATAGGCTTGGGGACAAGTGGCTGGATGACTGTGAAGAGGAAAGAGACCTGGGGGTGTTGGTTGATGCTGAGCTGAACATGAGCCGACAGTGTGCCCAGGTCGCCAAGAGGGCCAATGGCATCCTGGCCTGCATTAGAAATGGTGTGGCCAGCAGGAGCAGGGAGGTGATCATCCCCTGTACTCAGCACTGGTGAGGCCACACCTCGAGTACTGTGTTCAGTTTTGAGGGGAGGGAAGGGGAGGGAGGAAATGTGCTTAACACTGCCAAAATAGAAGGTTTCAGATATCACAACATATGATGCAAATTCATATTTTATGCTCACCACTTACAAGAGAAAAATAATCTTATTTTTCTCTTTCTCTGCAATCAGAAATTGTGCATACCATCCCTTCTTCCTATTAAAAAAATAATACTAGTGTCATGTGAGGGCATTTTCTAGATAGCTGTCAAGGAAGAAATTACTGAGGCACAGACTACTTACATTCATTTGTAGCATAGAAGTGGTCTCCTATATGGATGTCTTCTTCACTGCTCAAATGTAAATTAATTATCTCCCCAGTGCCTAATACAGTCAAAGATTTAATGGCCAACTGGACACTGGTGCAGCTTCTCACACACCATGTGATCTATATCATCAAGGAAAGAAGGAGAAAGAGATGCAAGATGCATCAGCATCAAATGTGTGTCACTCCTGGTAGACCTCTGGGGACTCTTTGGATTAGTACTTGAGAGGATTAGTTGGAAAAGACCAGAAGAAGTCTAACTTTTTCTGTACAGTCTTGGAGCAGTGAAAAATCTAAACGTAATTTCGACCTGTGAAGTTTTCCACCTATGAGGTTTCTGGAAAGTATATAGTGATAGATAAAGGAAAAGCCTTGGGGTGAGAAATAAAAACTCAAGACCTCTTGAAGCTAAAATAACAAGTTGTGAGTAGATGAGTTGGAATAATGCACATATTTTTAACTGCTGCTACAATTACTACATAAGAAAGTGATGGATTTGTCATCCCTTACTGAAGTCTGATGGGAACCAATTATTTTCTGTAAGATTCACCTCAGTCTCTGTGGAAATAGAAGTGGGCAAGAACCTATAATTTATGCAAATATGCTAATATGTCCTTTTAATGTGAACAGTATAACAGTGGAAGAAATGGCAACAAAAACAAAACTGAGTCTAGCTACAGGTTACAGGTAGATGATATTTACCCATGAATATATACTGAAAACAAAGATTTAAGGGTAGAATCGATTAAAACTGAAACAATGGCAAAGGTAGCTGTGGAACAGTTTATCTCTCCAGCCTAAGGATTTCCATCTTACCTCCTCTATGGCCTACACAGGAGTATCCAACCCATGGCTTGCAGGCTGCATGAAGCCTGGCCCAGCTGGCAAAGCCCAGTTCCTGCCCTGCGCCTTATCCATGTCATCACTTTTTGGCAGTGCATACAGTTGTGAACAAATGTTTTCAAGGATGAAGCACAGGAAGACTACAATTTCATCAAAAATCTCTGATGAACACTTTGAGAACTCACTAAGAATTGCAACCACTGACATCAAACCAGATATTGATGTGTTAGTTTCACAAAAACAAGGTCACATACCCCACTAGTTCTGTGTTCTTGTTGCTCTTTTTATGTTTTTGTTTGTTTTTTTTTTCATTTAATAAAAATATTAAAAATTAAAGTAAGTTTTCTTACTTTATATACATGAACTATATTTTATAGTACATATTTTATTAGAACTGCTCCAAAAATAATGCCTCCTGTTTTATTATATTGAGCCATGGTGCCAGAGGTAGATATTGATGGTATGGCAGTAGAGGTTGAACCTTCCTGCCAATATTCCATTAGATTTTGTTGCCATGTCACAGATGGCAGCAGAAGGGCAGTCTGACAAAATGGCGTCTGACATGAAAATGTGTTTGAAGCAAAGGTGTAAAACTGAATTCCTCCATGCAGAAAAAAAAGCATCCATTGACATTCACTGACACTTGCTGAATGTTTACAGAGACCAAACAGTGGATGTGAGCACAGTGAGGTGGTAGGTGGTACATTTCAGCCATAACAACAGCAAGAGTGGGTCACCCCTGCTGGTGCAGATTTTTATCAGTGAGGCATACACGTTCTTGGTAAAAATGCATAGCTAATGGTGGTGACTACATGAAAAAATTATGTCCTGTAGCTGAGATTTTGCTTGATCAAAAAGTTATTCTGCTCTTTGTATCAGCTGTAGTTTCCATGGAGATAAGTAGGAGGTATTACTTACAGAGCAACCTTTGTGTAGGCAGACCAAGACAATTCCTCTTCACTCAGTGTGGCCCAGGCAAGCCATAAGGTTGGACACCCATGGCCTACAGGAAGTTTTTGCCTCTATAGCCATGACTGTGGGTCTTAAAAATTTCTAGCAAAGTCAATACAGATAAAATGGTGTAATCTTCTCTGAAAGTGGATTTTGGATTTTTGATCAGTAGGTGTTTGGAGTATTCTAAATTGTCATTGTAATTTGTCAAATGAGGAGAAGGTTCAGGTATCAGAACAGTACTACAAACAATAAATTCACGATTCTAAATTTTTGTAAATCCTAAAGTCTTTTTTTTAATAAAGTTGCTTCATACAGGTATGGAAACTCTATTTGGATAGTCAGTTGCCTGACTATGTGCAAACAAAGGATTTTTTTATACCTTTGACTACTTAAAAAGCTAAATTCTTCTACATGTCAACCTCTGGGTGCTGAATGCTTACATACCATTATCTCTTTACACTTCTGAGTAATATGTTTCTAAAATGTTCTTTTGTATAAATCATATAGAGGAGTTTATACTTTTGCCTTATATGAAAAAATAGAAGATGCGTGCTATTATTTTTAATATTTTACTATATAACATACAACATAATTAGAAACACAACATTTTGTGACTTTAGAGAATAATTCTGAGAAGGCTTTCACTTGAAGTGATTTACACATCAGAAAACTTTCATTACTTGCACCTATTTTTAAATATAGTACTTCGGATTCTGAACACTGGCAGGCTATTTTTTAAAGTTTTTTTTCTTCCACTCCAAAATGAAATAAAACATTTTCTCACTATTGCCTCCCTTTCAAAATACATAGGTAGAATAAAAAGGAAGGATGAAAACCATGCTTGTTCAGACTGACATTTCAGTGTTGGGTATTAAAAAATGGACACTGTACAGTGGGATTCAGTATGTTTGGGTGAGGTACACAGACACTGCTCAGTTCATTGTCCCATCATTTTAAAGAAAATGCATTTCTTTGATTAGGGAAAAGCTGAAAATTATTTCAGAGGGTTTTAACATACTTTTTTTCATTTTTTCACTCTCCTGAATGGTAGGGTAATGAAATTTAGTATCAGCCAGTATATTAAAACTATAAAATATCTGCTATTATTCAGGTCAAGTAAGTTGTGGTGTGCTGTGGTGTGAGTCTATTGCTGACATGAATTCAGGTAGAACAACATTATATAAAGCAGTGAAACGCAGCTTGTGTGAGTTGGGATGATTTAGCCTGAGCCTATAGTTTTTACTATAACTTTCTTTTATAGCTTTCTCCTAAAGCTTTATAAAATGAGAGAATATGTGCGCCAGTGTTCAGACATAGTCCCTTACAAGGAGGTAGAGGCTATTTTCTCAGGACCTGAAAAAAAAAAAAAAATCATTTCTAATGCATTCTAATGCATCATTTCTAACTTCTAATATTTTTTTTTTTTACACCAGCAGAAGTTTTTATGCTCTTAACATAAACTAGAAAAGCAGAAAGAGATAAAAGCTGAATGTAGTATATTTTTAGGGTAAATCCTAACCTGCTGATGTCAAAAGGAATTTTGACAGAAAGTCAGTATTCCATTGCTGCATTTTCCAGACAAGATAGATTTTGGCTTATCAGCTGAGAATTAAACTGAAAAGGTGAAGGTACAAGGAGACATCTCCAATTTCTGGAATAGTTATATAGCAGGCAAGAACATCTGGTTGCATAGCAAGAGACACAGTAATTCTAGGTATCTTTACAGTGCCATTTCCACTCTTCTTACAGACTGGTACTGATCAGATACCAGCAGATTTTACTAGCTGCAGTCACTATCTCTCTGTTGAATCAGTCTCAGGATACAACAGGAAGAAAATACTTCCATAATTTTTCTTGATCGGATACAGATCTTCAGGCTTAAGCAGTGATGTTCTCTCCTCTGTTCAGACTGTATCTTGTATACAATTTTTGGAGAGAGAAGACAGAAAACACTCCTAGGATGACCTGATGTAAAACAGGATTCATTACCAAGGGAAAAAAATATTTACTTTGTGCAAGGATGAGCAGCTCCAAGACAGGAGTAGTAGCAGTGGGACAAGTTTTATTTCTTGTATTCCTATGTTCAAAGAAATAATGGGAAGAAAAATGATGTTTCTGGTGCATCTGCTGTCTTGGCCACTGCTGGAAGATTGCCAGTCGCAAGTCTGCAGGAATTGAACATATAAGGCTTCACTCCTGCTGCCAGGTGTGCAGCTGAAAGGTGCTGTGCTGTATCATGCAAGATTGTGTTTGACTCCCTCCTGCCCCATGCACATTCCCTTGAGCTGCTACTGTGGCAGCACTACAGCTGTAATGGCACTGACTTCTGTTCCAGTGCTTCTCTATCCTTATTCTAAAACACTTTTTCTTTATTTCCAGTCTAAATCTCCTCTCTTTTAGTTTGAAACGATCTCCCTTTGTCTTATCACAACAGACCCTGATAAGCAGTCTGTCCCCTTCTTTCTTACAGCCCCCGTTAGATACTGACGTGCCGCTATCAGGTCTCTCCAGAGCCTTCTCAGCTCCAGACTGAACAGCCCTAGCGCTCTCAGCCTGTCCTCGTAGCTCAGATATTCCATCCCTTAGATCATTTTTGTGTCCCTCCTCTGTACACGCTCCATCACGTCCATGTCCCCGCCGTACAGAGGACTCTGTATCCGGACGCAGCACTCCAGCACACCACCAGGCTGCCTCTCAGGACGCACCTCAGCGCGGCAGCCACCGGGTGGCGCCCGCGCTGCGCCCTGGGCGGCAGCGGGAAGAGCGAAGTGGAGCTGCCCGGCGGCCAAGGCACAGCCCCCGCCCCATTACAGCGGCTGGGGGCTGCTCGTCTGCGCTGCTGTATAGAGAGGGGCCCTGCCTCCCTCCGAACGGCTCGGCGGGGAGCGCAGTTCGCGCAAGAGGAGATAGGGGGCAGTAAGGGCCCGCGGAGATTCTGCGAGCTGGAGTCTGCATCTGGAAGGGCAGAGTGTGTGTCTGAGCTAGTAGGAATGGCGAAGTGTTATCCCTTGGAACCCGGACTCACCCAGAGGTGAGTGTCAAGAGAACACAGGGATGAAGACACTCAGCTATCAGTTGTCTTTGGCCTCTCTTTCATAATGTGAAGGGATCAAGTGATGATAACTGGCAGTAACAGTGGTGGTAATCTGTGATAGCTGCTGCTCTCTTACAAACTCAGGATATCCTCAGATTAAACCAGCAATACGTTTGTGCAATTTACAGAGGAAAATTGTGTGCTTTTACACACAGGGGTAAAAACCCAGTGAGGGATGGCAAAAAAACAAACAAACAAAAAACCAGACCTGCACAGCTGTTCCACCCACATCAGGTCTATACTCAGTCTGGAACGGGGAAATACGTCTTCTTATCTTTAAAGCTTGATGAACAAGGTGCTTATGACATAATTTGCATCACAGAATCAGGCAGAATATATAAAGTGGAAAAGAAATGTGAAATAGTCCCCTAAGATAAAGGAACTGTTCTGGTCTGTACCACAGGATGAGCAAACACCTCACCTAGCACCACTAGGCTACTGTAAGAAACAGATTGGCAGCAAGTCCTGTGGTTGCAAGTGTTTTGCTATGATTAATGGCTTCAGAAATAATTTTCAAAGCGTATTTATGACATATTGTTATGCCCTAGCCAAAATGAGGCATCTCAGGCTTTTCTTCTAAAAGAATTTTCAGATTTTTTGAGACTTTCCAATTTCCTTTTAGCTCTCTCTTAATGCTTCTTGAACATCATTGTCATGCCTTAAACTATTAGACTTGCAATCTGAACATCTTTACCAAGGTTGAGACAGCTTAATTGTATGCATACCTCTCTGACTATCAGCTGACTGTCATTTCTGATGAAGTCATATTTATTCATGAGCTATTATTCCTTATGGTGGTCTACCTGTATGTTTTGGTCTCTTAGTCTCTCCAGTTTTTGTGATGCACTGAACTCCACCAATATGGCAGCTAAGCTTTAATCCAGTAGCCCTACAGAAAGTTGTTACATTTTCTCTTTGCTTTCTTTTCTGGTTTTCACCATGTCAACATGTCATCCAGCCAAACAGTTCTCTTTCAGATACTGTAAATTTTGCTCTATTTCCTATAAACTACTGCAGGAATTGGGGACAACCCAAACAGATGTGAGTGTTCCTCCTGTGATTAAACCTATCTATGATTCTCAAGTTGGACAGCCCAAGAGATCTCTCTAAATAGAGAGAGAAAGCCTTGATTAACTGACACAGTTCTACAGAACTGTTCTCACAAGCCTGGCAAATCTCAAGCATACTCACGTGAAAATGTCACACCTAGGAATATAATACATTTCCTCAGAACTGTAATGCACCAAATATCCTTCCTACTAAACAGTAACGTAAGCTCATATTATTTTCCCTCCTTCTAGTTAAAAAATAAATAAATAAAATTTAGTGATGTCCCAGTGGGACAGAGAGAAGGGTAATGTAAGCAATTTCCAAGATGGACACAACCCATTTGTTTGATCTGAAATAAATCAGAACAAAATGATGCAAGGCATTCTCTGCTACTTGAGCTGGGAATCACAGATGTCATTAATGCACATATTCACTCGCTCCCCAAAAGGGAGATGGATCCAGACCATGTGGATGCCAGAATAATAATGGGATATTCAACAAGTAAAAAGATTTGGTGTTAACCATCTTTCCAAGGTCTCCTTTTTACGTTGTAGAAAACATTTAATGTACGTGTTTATTTTGTGAGAAAGATGACTTGTTTCTACAGGAGAAAAAAATGGTTTTGTTTTCCCCATGATGACCACAGACTGTATACCTTCTAGTAGTTACGTTTTCTTGAGGCTTCCCAGAACACTGAACTACTCCACTCCTCTTCAGCCTTCTTCACAGAGCAAGAGGGACTTCCCTGAAGAAATGAATCACAAGGCAAGTCAGGATCTTTCAGTTCCTTATTGCAAAAGACTTCTATTTCACTTTAGTCCCCTTTTCCTCTGAACAACTTGCCCTCTGAATAATACTCAGGACATGAACTGCTTTGAACTCCTCAAGGAATACGGTAGTTCCTTGTGGTATTGCAAACAAACAAGATTTTCTGGGAACATTTACACTTTTTTTACTTTTTATCCTTACTTCAAACATAGAATGGCTTGAGTGGGAAGGGACTTTAAAGATCATCTCATTCCAATCTCCTGCCAGGGGTTGAGTTGCTACCCATTGAATCAGGCTGTCCTGCTCTCCATCTAACCTGGTTTTGAATAACTTCAGTGATGGGGCATCCATGTGCCAGTGCTTCATCACCCTGCGAGTGAAAAATTTCCACCTAACATTTAATCACAATCTCCCCTCATGAAAGGTACTTTTTGGTAAGAATCAGAATCACAGAATTGCAAGGGTTGGGAGGGATCTGAAGAGATTATTACAATAGGTCACACAGGTAGGCAGTCAGATGGGCCTTGAATATCTCCACAGAACGAGACTCCACAACCTCTCTGGGAAGCTGCTCTGTCACCCTGCCATTAAGAAGTTCTTCTGCATGTTAATACAGAACATCCTATGTTCGAATTTTAGGCCATTATTCCTTTCCTATCACTACGCACCACCGAGAAGAGCCTGACCTCATCCACTTGCCTCCCACCCCCCTTTAGATATTTATGAATATTTATCAGATCTCTCCTCAGTCCTCTTTTCCCCAGGCTGAACAGACCCAGGTTACTCAGCCTTTCCTCATAAGGGAGATGCTCCATGCCCTTTATCATCTTTGTGGCCCTCCACTGGCCTGAATTTTGCCCTTTACTAGCTAGGATTTACAGTGTTAATATTGTTCCTTCTTCCATCACAGCAAATCAGAATAATTTTTAAAGAAAAATCAATTTGTTTTCAGAATTCATATCCATGTAGCTTATTCTTGTTGTTCCTATGAAAATTCCTATAAGCTAGTGCTGCTGTTTTCTATCTACCATGCACATGCTGTGTGTTCACTGCACTGAACTTTGTAAACTCCTACAAAGTGATGCAATCCTTTGCTGCTCTTGCAACTTTTTGCTCCAGATGCTGAGCAATTAGTTTCCTTGGGTTGGGTTCGTGCCTGTTCGTATCTTCAAATTTTCAGCTCCGCCTGTTTTGTTGTCTTGGAACACTTGCAACATTATGAATTCTTTTTGATGCTGGAAATTTTAGTTTTTTTAAACAATTCCACCAGCAAGAGAGGATTGAGTGATTTTCTCTGGTTGCTAAATTCCGATCACATCATCAAGGTTAATTATAGTTCTTCAAATAGCATGTTTCTTGTCCCAGACCCTCTCAGACCACCAGCACCAGCATTACAGAAATGATTCATCAGCCAGTAGATTTTCTCAGTTTTGTTTGTCTTGCTGGATAGATTCTATCTGAATCACACAGAATCACACAGAATGTCATGGATTGGATGGGACCTTGAAAGATCATCTGGTCTAGTCCCCCTCCTGGAGCAGGAACACTTAGATCAGCTGTCTTAACTTTACTAGGAATCTTAACTCTGGCAGAATTCTCATGCTGCATTCCAAATAAGGCATTTTTAAAATTACTTTTATAATTAACTTGCAAGCTGTTCAGAACCAGTAAAGAAACTGAGACCTATTTCTTCTCAGAACCTGAATCTTAGTGGGCCTGCACTGTGGGGACACGAGACTCTACATTGTGTAGGAGCTTCTCCCAGTGCATTCTTGTCAGAATATATTACAAATATCAATTTCTATAACAAGTATGTTCTTAAATGCATATATTTCTCGAAAAACACAGAAATAATTTTTGTCCATACCCTTGCTTTCAGAATCCTAGTGTGAAAGCATTTTTGATCAGCTGGTTAAAAATCTGCTTTAAACTTAGGGAAGAAAATCTTTTTGTAAACCACAGGATTTACTCTCCCAAATATTTCAGACACTTGAAAATGATTTCCCATTTCTAGTAATTCTTTTGAAATTATTATCTTCAGTTTTAAAATAGCTATTTCCTAAGGATTCCCCACAGTTTGCACTGAGTACCAGATGATTTTTTTCCTTGGATGGGCAAAGGTCAAACAGTTAGAAAGTTATGGAGTCAGCTCATCATCCATCCTCTGTGCACTGGTCTGTATCCAAATCTCTCAGTTCTCAGAATGGAGAGTAGTAAAGACTTCTCAGTAATGGGGAACATAATTCTTAGACATAATTACCATTAGCCTTGGTGAGAATCTGTGCTGCAACACCAAATCCACATGTGTTGTAATGTAGAATTAGCTACTCGTGGAGGAAGTGACTGTTCTCCAGTAGAATGGATAGCTTTCCATGCAGTTTCATTCAAATAACACAACTATTATTTGGTTATGTTATAAGCTCATGAGTGGATAGCTCCACAACCCAGTTCTTCCTTCTTTTTATCTTGCTTGGCTCATATGAAGTTCAGTCATTTAAACCTGGGTTTATCCTACCCGGTTTTGGATGGTTAACTAAAAAGTTAGATATTTGGCCAAATCTTCCAACTGGCCACATTAGGGTCCTTCTACAGCCAATGAAGAAAGAGAGGGGAACTTCTAAATAGATAATGAGATCTTAAAATGAATTTCTTCCTCATTCATCTGGGAGACCTCTATTGCAACTCTACTTCTAACAGTTGTCTTTACTGAACCAGAAAAATGAATCTTTGTTCAGAATCCATGGCATGGCTGGGAGGTTTGAAAATAGTCCGTGTATAAAACTATTAAATGGGAAACGTATGGGTGAGGTATTTCTTAATTGCAAACCATGTTTCTTTTGCTCAGAATTGTTAGCATTTCCAGTATGGGAGATGTATTTTCCTTGTGTAAACAAACACGTGTATTGGAAAGGAATGGATTTTCTTTGGAGACACAAGTTTTCTGGATGATGATCTGCTCTGTCAGAGTCTCACGTAAATTAGACACAAAACAAAATTTCACACAATATTTATAGAAATTTAAAGTCGTAAAAATACTTTTGGGAGACATATGTTCCTCCTGATTGTCTGCCAGGGCAGTCAGTGCAGGTACTCTGCATTTAAGACTGCGTACGAAGCAGATCTCAGATGAATATGAATTGCAGATATGGTGACATTTTATTTGTAAAACAGTGCTAGCCATATTTGTGTACCTGTATGGAAACAAGATGGGTTTACCTTGTACCTTCTGCCAAAGAACAAAGATGTCATTAATGTAACAAAATGTTCATCACACACAAGCTTATCAAATACAATAGAGATGTATCTGGACTGCTCGCTTCCATGTTTGTGAACTGCAGAAATATAAGAAAGTTTTTCATTTTAAGTTCTCCCTTCATCCAGTTACATAGCTCACATCCAATTGAAATACTCAAACTTTGAAAACCAAATGAACTTACTCAATCAGGTAGGCAAAAACATGATTAAAGGAAAAAATAAAATAGAGCCACAACACATTATCTTCCTATGGAATCTGTTAATACTTAAAAAGAGTATCTTGATCATATAAAGCACAGATCTAAATTTCATCTGTTTGTGAATTAAAAAATAATGTGCGTGTGCATTTGTGTGTAATTTTGAAAGTGAGGCATGCCAGAACACATGGCTTGCCTGGCATTTCCCTGAACTCTCATCTCAGGACAAATCCACAAGGAGCACGTCCACTTCTTTTCTTCCTAATCAAACAATGCCTCTCACTGAGATACAACAATAAAGCTTGTTTTACTTTTTACAAAAAATATTTATGAATCTGAGGATGAAAATGAATGATTTGAAATACCAGAATCCATCCTCGTAAACTCAAAACATGCTTAATTGCCATTATTAAGATAAGTTATTACACCCTGACACGTATCTCTATGAAGAGGCATTTGAAACAAAGAAATGAGGCTTACTAAAAGCTACATTTTTCTCTCCTGAATTTGTCTTTAAATCTCAACAGTGAATGTTGAGTATTTCTGTTCTAAAACTGGTGATAGTCCATTGGGGCACCACCATCATATGGATGCATCTCTTACAGCAACAAAGACAGTAAGTAAGTGCATTAATCATCTTGCAAAGAAAGTATTTTTTATACACTTTGTAGCCTCAAACGCAGACAAGAATCACATAGTATGTTGCACGGATGGAAGCAATAATATGTTTTCCTTCATGTCACACTCCTCACCCCCAATTTTGGCCTACTGTATTTACTTAATATAACTACTTCATATTTGGGAATTTACCCTGAACATTTTTTTCCATCATTTCACATGGACCTTTCTATACCGTTTAAAGTTCTCCACGCTTTCCTTGTTTTTCCGATCTCCTGGAGTCGTTAGCCAATTACAGCTGGGATCAAGGCCAAAAACAGCTCAGTATCACAACTCAGATGATCTCAAGTGGCACCTCAGTTAAACTGCTGAATAATCTTTTCTCCGGGGTTCAGATAAACATTAGTTGAGTTTTCTTATACCTTATGCTTCCTTCCTTCTTGATTTACTGTTCGTATTGTTTTCTTTTTACATAGCTTTATAGATATGATTGGTTGGGGTTCTCCCTCAGTGGCACGACTACCACTTAAGATACCCTTTTCTTCACAGCTTCTCTCTGGGCAAAATGAAAAGATAAATTGGACTGCAGTCTTAGTACAACTTGCCCTTAAAGATCCTGGATCCTGGATTAAGCTCTCATTCTGTTGTTCAGTGGCTATGGACTATTTCATATCTTTCAGGGAAAAGAACACTTTTCTGCAGTTCATCTGTACTGAAAGCCAATCCTGGGCTTCTAGGCAGTATTTGAAAACAGAAATCCGCAATGCAAGATGACCTGAAACCAGGCTAAACTGTTAAGCAAATGCTTCTCCTTCCTGGCTGCTGAAATGACAGAGAGGAGGCCTTTTCTTCTCCAGCACAATTCAGCCTTCTCCTTTACAATGAATTAACCTCTGAGAAAATATTTGGTGCAGAAGAAAACCTTATCTCAGGTGTTCTGCTCTTAAAGAAGGAAAAGTCTGCTTCCAGCTAGAACAACTCAGCTGCTTATCCCACTGCACAAACACAATAAAAGCAAAACTACAGATGGAAAAGGAAAATTGATGAACTGCAAAGAAGCTGTTACGCTATCTTTCAGCCTGTGAATTAGAGCAAATGACTGAAATAATTTTCATATCTACATTTATTTTTCTGATTCAAAGAAAAGATTATGATAATAAATTCCATAAGGTGTTAAACTGTGTTTTTCCCTGGTGATTGTCATAGCATTGTACCTTATGTGAGCAGGTTGGGGTGAAAGTGTCCTTGTCTGCTGCTGTAGATGTATCTGCTCTCAGGAGATAAGGAAGAGGAGGGTGTGCCTATAGAAGAGGCTTTCAAGGATCTGCACTGCAAAAGTGGTCCTACATTAAAGCAGCCACACACTGTCACAGTACCATTAGTCATTGTAACCAAGCTTTTAATGTCATTTATAAAAAAATAAAGTTATTTACATTTGCAACTTATTTGATGGCATCCTCCTTTTATTACAGCATTCGGATTAGTGAAGAAACATCACTAGAACTCATTTGAGGGTCAGCTTATCAAAGGGAAGCGTAGCAGTACAGAAGAAATGTTTAACACGTTGTGAATCCTTACTGTATTGCAGCATCACACAATTCATTCTTTACAGCACATGCACCCTGGGCTTTCAGTGAGCAGAATTTCTCTTCCGTATTAAGGCGTAGAAATTGTGCCACATCTTGGGGACAGTCCCACATTCTTACATGCGGCACTTTGAGGCATAACCAAAGGAATTAGTTTCCTTCCATTGGGTGGTAGCCTACATGCAGAATGTAGCTGCTTACATATTTTCAAGAAAACTCCGGTTAAAAGGACAGAAACAAAGAATGGTTACACTTATTGCATAGTTGCAGTAAACCCGACCCGTGAATACAAAAGCCATCAAAATATATTATAAATCTGAGTTTCAAAGCTACTCTAAAATACTGCTTTGCTTTAGAATACAAATAACACTGTTTGGGGTTAGTTTGTAGAGTTGCGTTTTGGTCCATGCTGTTAATTCTATAACATTCTGTTCCTCTCCCATTAGTTTAATAGCCTCAGAACAACAGGTCCTCAGGCAGCGGCATGAATGGCAAAGCCCAAGAAGGGCTTTTCCAAATCTCAGACTTCAGCGGCTGCAGCCAGTTCATAACAGCTCTCCTTTCCAGCGTCTCCTTCCTTTACTGCTTTAAATAGACTTCCCTCAGAGCTCTAAGGGAAAGAACTGAGGGGAAACACAGATTTAACATATAAAGATGGGGTTTGGTCCCCATCTTCTGGTCTTGAGCCGATAAATCATAACTCTTAAAAAGATCCAGCCCATAAAAAAAGATCAACAAGGGGAAAAAAATTACTTTGGCTAAGCGGTAGTTCCACATAATCTGCTGGCGGCAGAGACGTCTTTGGTGTCAGCGTCAGGTCGTCCCGAGACCACAAATGGCCAAGTCTGTAAGCAAAAAGAGGAATTTGGCGTTAGAAAGTTTATCCCAGTGTGAAACCGGAGCTTTATTACTGATAGATGTCTAATTCTGCTTCACTTGCAAACACGTCATCGTGTTTTAGTCCCTACGGGAAGCACCGAGAAAGCTGACTTCCTCTAACAAATATTTTCATTACGTTATTTTCATTAGAATGAAACGCTCCACGTAATGCTGCGACAGTCAGCAACAAATTGTTCTCATCAGACATGCAACACTCATCTCGCTTTGCAACTGTTTGCATCGTTCTATAAACACAAGACTTAGAAACTATTCGGAAACGCTACGTGAGCCAACTTCATGCCCTCGCGGGCGCTTGGTTTTGGACTGCGAGTTGCTCCTTCCTCGGACATGACACTTGCTTCATATCCGAGGAATTGACCTCTCCGGGGTTCCCCCCACTGCCCGGACCGCCAGCACCCGCCCGGACCCGGCACCCGGGGCAGCACCGCCAGCAATGCCCGGACGGCGGCTCGACCCGAACGCTGCGGGCTCCCCCGTCCGCCCGCCGGGATCCCGTACCAGGTTGACGGGATGCACGTAGCCGTTCTCGTAGCGGTCCTCTTGCAGCAGCTGCCGGAGGTGCGCGATGTAGCTGGAGGCCAGGCGCAGCGTGTCCAGCTTGGAGAGCTTGGTGTCGGGCGGCACCCAGGGCAGGCTGGTCTTCAGCCGGGAGAACGCTTTGCTCAGCACCCGCATCCGCGCCCGCTCCCGCGCGTTGGCTGCGTTGCGCTGCGACTGCTTCCCCTCTGCCGCCGGCCCCCGCGGCCCCGACGGCGCCTT
Source organism: Perdix hodgsoniae (assembly GCA_035772895.1). Lineage (NCBI taxonomy): Eukaryota > Metazoa > Chordata > Aves > Galliformes > Phasianidae > Perdix > Perdix hodgsoniae. The sequence goes on from JAPSGF010000011.1 coordinate 2,260,975, forward strand.
CTTGCCCCCGGGACCGCTGCCCCTCGCCCGCTTCCTCTTGCAGCCCGCCGCCCCCGCCGCGCAGCTTCCCTCGCCGTCCTCCTCCTCCTCCTCCTCTTCCTCCTCCTCCTCCTCCTCCTCCGCCGCCGAGGAGTTGTCCCCAGAGGGGTAGATCTCGCCACGGGGCTGCCGCTTGCCCGCCGCCGGGTAGTCCAGCTGCAGCGCCCGCAGGTCCATCTCGGGCAGCTCCTCCGTCTCGCTCCCGGAGCCCGCGGACATGGCCCCTGGGGGGGGAGGCGGCGGCGGCGGCAGGGCGGGCGGCCGAGGCGGCTGCGGGCAGCGCGGGGCGGCCCCGCCGCGGAGAGTCCGTGCGGGGGCGCGGGGGGCGCGGCGGGGGGATGCGCCCCCGCACGGCGCTATATAGCGGCGGCCGCGGGGCCGAGAGGCGGCCGGGCCGGGGGGAGGAGGAGGGGGCAGCCCCCGGCCGAGCCCCGCGGTGGGGCGGTGCCTCCCGCGACGCCCGGCGCGGCGCCGTGCGGAGGGGCGCGGAGGGGCGCGGGGCCGCCCGGTGAGCCGCGGAGTATCGGGCTCTGCGGGAGAGCCCCGCGAGGGAAAGGGCGGGTGAACGCTCGGGTAAACGTTCCACAGGGGGATACGAGAAGAACCCCCGAAGTGCATCCCTCCCGCGCCCCAGACACCGCCTCTTCCCAGGATGAATAAGCAACACATTGCTTCCCCCGCTGCCCTCCCGGCCCTGTCTGCGCGCAGTTAAGCAGAATAACAGTTCCACTACACAGAATAGAAAAGAACCTAATGACTACAACAGGTGGAAAGATCTTGTCCCGAAATTTCGCTCCCGGTTTTTTTCTTTTTCTTTTTTTTTTTTTTTTTTTTTTTTTTTTTTTCCCTTACATTTCCCTCCCGAGTTAAGTGGAACCTTCCCGCTGCCGCAGCGCGACTTTCCTGGCACCAGCGGCCGTGCTTTCGCCCAGCGCTCCGCGGCCCGCGGCCACTTAACGCTGTGTAAACCTCGGCTTCGCCCGCTGGGGCCAGAACCACATCAGAGCCGGGTTTGGGAGCAACCCTTCCAAGGGAAACTTGACATTGCTTGAAGCGCCGAAACACGCGGCTGGTCCTGCAACTGGATCTCTTGAACTCGGGTTGACACTGAGATGCTCTCGCTGGCAGTGAGGAAGGGGGCTTGCAGCCTTGGGGGCTGCTTGGCCTCCCCAGTTAGCCTACATTAGCCCTATATACATACATGTATATCGATACAAACATATATGTGTATATATATATATATATATATATATTTAAAGGTACTGCGGAGGGAGAGATATAGGTTTACCTACCCCAGTGCCCCCCCCCCATCCCCCCCAACCCGTAGTCCGGGTTGTTTATACAGGTGCGGGCTGAACGCTTTCCCTGCTAAAGATTAATGGGAGAAAGTGCAGAATTTCTTTAAACAAAGGAGAAAATCGTACCCGTTCTCAAAAGCCACAATGGCAAAATCTCACCTTCCGTACCCACCTCCTCCTCAGCCTGTTAAAGGCGACGCAGAATGAATACTTCGTCTCATTTAATGGGGCAGAGAGCAGAGAGGGGGTCTGGGAAATAAAGGAATGGCCAAAATCTCTGATCATCTTTGTCTGCGCCTTGGTTAGTGCAGGCAACGGGATGTGCAATTGGGTGAACTGAGAGTGAGCCTCGACTTCGGATTTACACCCAAAGAAGCTGAGCAGAACGGACTCCTCTCAGATCCACCAAACCTCTGATTTCCTCGACCCCGGCCAAGGTATCATTTTCCGGATTCAGGATCATTTTCAAGTCTTTGATGGGGCATTACATCATGCACCCATTTATCCTCTAGCCAAGACTTTGATCCTTTAGGCTCTCCGCGTGCTGAAGAAGGGGAAATGCCCCCTGGTACATGGAAGCAGCGTTTCACGCCCGCTGTTAGGTACAATCCCTTTCCCCCGTTTCTAAGTTAGAGCACGGCCCGGCCCGCGCTCCGCTCCGAGGGCAGCATCCCCTGCTCCATCCTCCCTCCGTGCGGAGCAGCGGGGCCGGCAGCCCGAGGGTAGCCGGGATGGGGCAGGACAGAAAAGTAGCTTTTATGTTCTTTCTGAAATAAAAGTGCAGCAGGAAGAAAAAAAGAAAAAAAAAATAATCCAGAGGCCAAGTCCGTAAAAGCAGGGTTATCTCTGGGAAGAGGAGGGGGAGCTGCTAAAAGCAGCGTTCACTCTCTGGGGTGTTGGCAGCGACAAAGCAGGGCGGAGGAGAGAGATGTGTTCTCGATAAAGTGCCTTAAGTAACACTTTCCTTCGGCGTTTGTCCTCTCATCGAACTCAGCAGAACACCCGGAGTCACTTCGCTCCTACCTAAAAGTGCATTCACACTTTCGGAAAGGCCGGGGTGTAAGAAGGGCGCTTTTATTCCTTTGCTCGCTGCGGTGAGAAAGGCGGAAGGTGGGACGAGGGGGAAGGAGTCTGGCAAACGTCTCAGCCTCGATCTTTCCGCGGAGGGCTGCAGCAGAGCCCAGGCTGCATGAGGGGCGCACGAGGCTCCTGCGCGAAGGGACTCTGGGCGCTGCCGGCGCTGCGGGCAGCAGGTGGATGAGCGACAGCCATCTAAATGCCATCTAAAGGGCACCTCTGCGTGGCTGAGCGACCCCGGGAGAGGCACCTGGGAAGGGGAGACAATAACGGTGCCCTTAGGCAGGGCGGGGAAAGTATGTTTACTAGACTTACTTTTGCCTAGCAGCGCGGACTTTCCGAGGAGCGCTCCCCCGAGCAGCCCCGAAGTGAGCATCTCCTCCTCTCCGCCCTCTCCGCCCACCGGAGCTGCCCGGCTCGGGAAGCTCAGGGAAAGGGCTGGGACACAGGGCGCGGCCCCTCTGCCCCGGCATTTGCAGCGCAGCGATACGGGGTGACAACAACGAGACCTGATGACGGGCTCGCTGCTCTCCCCGCGGTTTGGCCCGGGGCGTTGCTCAGGTATCCCCAACTCGCAGCGGTTTCCCTGCGGAATAGGCAGGCAAGCTCTCCAAATACCTCCTGGCGCCAGAAGAAAGTTCTCATGTAATAGATACCCGGCGGTGTGAGAACACGGATTCTGCTCATTTTGTCAATCAGCCGCGGGTGGGGAGAGCCGGGGAGGGGGAGGTGGGATTTCTTTTAATTAACAAAGAAAAAGATGAAGTCTTCCCTAATTCTATTATTATTGGTATTATTTTTAATGATGCCTGGAGTTGTGCCGTTGGCCTGAAAGGACAGGAATTAATGGTGCGGCTGAAAGCGCAGTTTATTTCTCCTCTCGGAGCAAATTAGCTGGAATAACAAGCAAACATCAGCAAGAGGAAGCACTCTGTTACTCTCCTCCTTGTGTTTCACTCTGAGAGGGAAGCCCACCAGAGCCAGACGGAAGAGATGGGGAGAGATAACGGCACTGCAGCCTCTCCTTCTGCTGGGACGCTCAACCACGCTCCCTCACTTCTGCCGGGCGGAGGGGGAGGAGGAGGAAAGGGAGGAGAGCGGAGGGGCACACAGCCGCTGGGACGGCGGTGAGGACAGCACGAAGTGACAGCCAGGAGCTGCTGGACAGAAAGGAAAGTCACGGAATCGTAGAATCGTTCTCCTGCAATGAGCGTCCGCCTAGACTTTAAATCGATAACGTTGCAAGCGATCGCTTCTCCCACTATTGGGTCTGAAACATATAAATAAAAGATGAGATAGCGACTTTTCCGATGAAATACAGACAATTCTTCCAGCTCGTGATCCTGACATATATAGATACATCTGTATTTAAAAAGGAAGAGCTTAAACGCTTATGTTAAGTATTCAGCTGCAAGGTTTTAACACCAATTTTCCCACTTTCCGAATGCTTGTTTCCATATCCTACATGCTATTAAACCAGAAATTTCTGTTCTTTTCACAGTGTTTCTATAAAGTACTCCCACATCTGAAAACACTTCATTACTGTAGTAGTGCTTTAAATTTTAAGTAGCTAAAATGTTCCAGAGTCTCACAGGCTGCTTCCTGTAACCACCTTAAAATGTGCTATTTGCAGATACTTCTTGATGGCTGAAGCTGAACTCTTTTTCAAGTCGTTTTGTGGCTTGCTTACATTTTCATTTTGTGATAGTGGCCACATTAATGTTCATGGCATTTTGGTTTATTGCTTAGGACAACGAATAAGGCCTTTAAAGGATGATGGGAAGATGGAGCCATACATTATGAACAGCCATGAAATAAGGCTTCATAGATACAGCTGTCAAAATCAGAACTCAAATAGTGAACCTTTAGAGAGAGCTTCTGTCTTTCATTTCTACCACCAGGAGAAAATGTTATTTTTATTAGCTTTTGTATAAAGACAATTGGACTTGTAGGAGACAGTCCCATATGATATAATTCTGCAGAACACCTCCACTAGCAGAATATCTGCTCTTAAACCAATGGTACTGAAAAATGGAGATTTACTTCTACTCTCTTCAGACCCTTACATTGTTCATCTTTCATTTTTCATAGCTGCTGGCACAGATGAGGTCAGGGTTTTGCCCATTATCTTTTCATATTTTTACCATGGATATTTAATTTGAATGATGCTAATACTTAATTATCAAGAGTAAATCAGAGTTATGAATGATATTTTTCTTTCTTCCTTTCACAGTAGATTTCTTTGGCTCAGCAGCTGGAAAACAAAATGCATCTGGGTTTATCTGGAGCCTGCAAAACAAAACTGCTATTAAATTGATTCTGAGGTTCTCAACAAGTTGCTACAAAAGGAAACTATACCCATGACCCAGCAATTTATTTTTTTTTTTCAATTACTACTTAAAATTAAGCAGGACTGTTAACCTAACGATGCCAAATTGGTGGCATTTTTGGCCACCAAACATATTCTTAAAAGAAAAATGACAACCATTCTGTGCAGAGTCATCTGCTAGAACAGAAAGTCAGATATCTGTCAAATTTTAGCGGAGCTGACACATCAGTGCAGTTGAAAAGCTGATTCCTGATGTCCAGGTCCTTTCCTGAGGACTCCAATTTAAAATAGGAAACATTCCTGCCAAAATAAGCAGTGTCACATTTGGTCTAAATATGGAAAAAAAGAGAGTGCTTGATGAAGGACCTCTTGTTGCAATTGAAGTAATGGATTCTACAGCCCCTCTGAGACCGAAACAACCACAGTCCTCTCTGAGGGATGTTTTTCAAAGTGAAAACTGGATTTACGCACATTTGTATTTAAGTATTTACAAGTTTTTTCACAGACATACTGAATATAACTTGGATGGTTTTTGATATAGAAAGCAATCCGTATTACACAACACACCTTTGGAAGCAAGCACAAACTGAGATATGTTCTAGTGGTTAATAAGTGTCTCATACTTAATTTTATCATTCTTCTGTTCGGGGAACATAAGACAAAGTTTACTTTAGGAAGCACCAAGGGCCTTACCAAAAGTAACGTCAAGATGAAGTTGGATCTTGAGGGTAGCTGTTAAATAATTCCTTTAAATTCTAATTACTGTATTTCTACTGTCCTACTATTGACTGTTTCTGAGGAAGGATATCCAGGAGCCAATATCATGGCTTTCTGGACTTGTTATCCAATGTTGAGTGCACTTGGAGTAAGATACTCCACAGCATGCTGTGAGAATTAATTACTGATATGTTCACCTTAATTGCTTTAAAAAGTTCGAGTGCAACCTGTTGTTTCATTCTAATTGCTCAAATTTGGTAGTTAAAAAAAGCACGTTTACACTTGATTTGCCTTGACCACTGTTGTTTTCTTAGTATTACTTGCAATTCTTTTTACCTCTTTTCCAGTCTGTGACTGCACTACCTCCCCATGAGGTAACTCAATCAGCATCACACTCCTGTGAGATGTCATGATCTCACGATACCAAAATGTAACGGGTGCCAAAACCGGTGAGCTGCCATTTTGCCCTCATGAATCAGGATCATAGTCTATGTTACAAGGTCAAAAGGAGAGCATCTTCTTACACGCTGCAAGTCCTAGTACTGCTAGCAGAGCAGGGTGACACAGGGAGAGTAATGATGATGCGATTGACAAGAAGACAGAAGACAGTGCAACCCTCTAACCTGGGAATAATGCCCCCCAAAAATGCTGTGATTGTTATGATAATGGATTGTTATGTTCTTTGGCCTCTCTACAAGAAGATTGATTGCATGTATACACACAAAGCAATAAAACAATCAACAGAAATAAAACTGATTGGTTGTATAGGAGAATGTGTGGCTGATATATCTATTAAAGAGCATGGTATTTTACTTATCTTACATTCATTGTCCCAGATTTTCAAGTAAAACCAGAAACAGAACACTCTTCTTACAATCAAATTGGACAAGCCTTGATAGAAGTCTCATGCACAAGAGCAATTATTGGTTTTATGAGTTTATTTTTGCATTCTTCCTGGTCTCAGAGACTCCTGAACACACATACATTTCAGCAGACAGACAATCATAATATGATCTGATTCAGACTACAAGGTTATCTGAAACTGATTCATTTCCTGTTCCAGGCTAATACCAACTGAGGGACAGCAAATCGTTTGCTCTGTACCAGCCCAAGCTTTTAACACTCTCAAGGATCTGAGGTTTCACATACACTCACAATTAAGTCTGTTAACCTAATTAGCAGCTTTAATTGCATCAGCAGATAAATCAAAGAAATTTATAAATTTAGTTTATGTTGGAAAATAAATTTATACATCAGTATAAAATTCTTGATTAAGTTTGGCATTTAAGTTGTTCCTAATAAAATTAATCAAATCCTACATTTATTTTGAACAAATAAATATTTAAATTAAAATAATTTAAATAGAAGGCAGGAAAAAGATTTGTTAGGCATTTGCCCTGTATTTCTTAAAATTATGATATGTTACCCAGTCTACCAACTTCAAGACAGCCTGCATTCTGCTTTCACTAAGTTCTTTTATTAAGGTCTCTAAAATAAAATGATTAATTTAGTTTGGACCTGTGATAAACACCTTGATCTTCATAGTGCTGGCTAAACAATGAAAGGCAAACTGGTGAGCAGCTACAAAAACAGAAAGACTTAGAATGACAGAGTGTTTTAAATATGGGAAATATCTAACCTTGAAGCAGGGAAAGCCATATTTCTTGTTATAGTCATTTTCAAAGTGTCTTCTCTATCAAGTTTACTCAGTTTAGAAGCAAGATACTCATTGCTCCTGGAGAAATTCCACAGTTGATAATGAGCAGGAGTCAAAGACTATTACACAACATTACTTACAAAAGTAAAGACAAAATGCTTCTGGCTTTTTGAGAATGTTCCTCTGTTAATGTGCATATTATGTCTGTCAGCTTATAGAAGGCTCTGAAAAGAGAACTGCCTAAAATGTAATGTAGTGCTTTGGCTGGATCTGTCCTATCTTACTGCTGTGCATTTTGCTTTCATGAGCACTTGATATACAGACAGAATGTATAGAAAGGGCTGCACGATTTGCCTGCTATTTATAAAAATGAAAGAATAAGGTGAAAGATGAGTAACTCCAGCTCTGTAGGGAATCGGTAAGGCATGGATATAACAGATAGTTTATTGCTCTGCTTGGTGGAATGCTCACTGGGTTCAGTGAGTTCATCAGATTTCAAGTTCTGTAGTAGAATGTAGGTAATAAAAAATCTACAGGTGCATACAATCAGCCTTTCAAGCACTGAACACTTCTGTGGGTGAAAAAAGAGGCTTTTTAAAAACCTATAACATCACAATCTGGTAAAAAAAGGTCTGGTTCTTACTTTCCAGCCAAGAAAAATGTAACAAATAGAACGACTAATAAAACATTGAAGACGTAACAATTATATTCAAGAACGTTGTTGTGTATCACACTGTGGAAAGACAAGCAAAACGCAAGATCAAAATACTCACCCTTTTTAGCTAAAATACCATGTGAGGAGGGAACTGGAAGGACATAGGAACAACTTTGCATACAACTTCACAATGAAAAGCTTCGCAGTCTTATTTCTGATGCATTCACCTAAATAGCTTAAAGTGCAAAACACTGCAGAGATTTATCATAGAATCATAGAATCACCAGGATTAGAAAAGGCCTCTAAGATCATCGAGTCCAACCATCCACCTATCACCAGTATTTCCCACTAAACCATGCCCTTCTATACAACATCTAAATGTTTCTTGAACACCTCCAGGGAAGAGGAGTGTCAAGAGATTATTATCAGCGTTTGGCAGTCTTACAGCATTGTAAAATGGAAATAATGATGGAAAGGGAAGAATTTGGATGGCTTATCTATTTGTTTGAAACAATAGATGATCAACATTGATGTTGGTCAACTCCTGCATCCTCCGCACAAGTAGAAATGCTGAAAGGCAGGCCCAGACATAACTTCTAATGCCTTTTAGTGAAACAGCAGGGTTACTCTTACGAAAGCACTTGAAATATTTAGTAAGCTAAGATTCAGGTGGTGCTAAACTAGGATGTAAGTGAAGATAGATGATGATCACAATAACCAGTTCTTAAAAGTGCCTGCAATTGGAAGGAGACACTTGTGAAAACGGGTAAGTTTCTCAGTGAAAAAACATATATTAAAAAAAATCTATACAGAGGGACACTTATGGAGCACTTCTACAAAGAAAGGCTGAGAGAGCTGGGCTTGTTCAGCCTGGGTGGTGAGGCCCTGTCACAGGCTGTCTGGAGAACATGTGGGTGTACCATCTCTGGAGGTGCTCAGGACAGGGTTGGATGGGGCCATGGGTGGCCTGAGCTGGTGGGTGACAGCCCTGCTTGTGGCAGTGGGGTTGGATCTGGAGGACTGTTAAGGTCCCTTCCAACCCAAGCCATTCTATGATTCCATGGTTATCTTCAAGAATATGGAAATAGCAATTTATTCTTTTATTTTATGATACATAAAAAAAAAAAAAGTAATTTGATCTTGACATTTGTTTGAAGCAAATCAAATAGAAGTGAGCAGAATAAGGTCATGTTCAAGATCCATAAAACCAATCCTTTTCGTGATCTTATGTAAATCAGTGGGCTGATGATGGCAAGATAAATCAAGGGGGCATGCTCTGCCACTTTTTACCTCAAGAATAGCACTTGTCTAAGAGATGTAGCTCATGCCTTTGTATTTAATTATGCAGCATTTGCCATGTAGATAAATTAGCAGAAATCTTTTGGAGGGTGCAGTTCATCTCTCCTAATTTCAGGCATCTAAATGTTCAGTATCACAATTTAATTTCTTAGGAGTGAGTGAGAAGAGTTACAGCTTAGAGGTCATAACATCACCTGTTAAATTTATCACTTGAAATGGCACAATGTAGGAGTCATTTTTCAGGCAGCATACTGAAAGTGAATGAATGAATCAAAAGTGATTTTTTTTTTCCCACTGAGTTCTATAGATGTATAAAATAGCAAAGCTTGGGGACATACAGACAGAAAAAAAAATGAGACACAAACAGGAAATTAAATATGGTTGGAAATGTCATTTTTTTTTAAAGCAAATTTTGTCTTTCAACAGAGGCAAAAGAGCAGTGAGAGTTTAGACGTTGTACCACATATTTAAATTTAATAACATAAACCTTGCTGAAATCTCTTTTGTGTCTTTAGAACTTATGAATATCGTGAATTTCAGAAGTGGAGTGGAACACGCTCTAGAATAAATAATTGAATGATATTGATAGTAATAAGAAGACAACAAACAATACCTAAAAAAACCGTTAACTATTATGCTTCCTTAGGTTCCTCTACTGCTCCTTGCTAAGCTGAAAAATATTGTTTGAGCAAAACAGTATTGACTGCCCTTTCCAGGCAGCCACAGTACTTATCTTCATTGATAATAAATTGTTAAAGATAAATTCAGGAAGGAAAAATTAGGGGTGAGATAATACATTTTTCTCCTCAACTCTCTTGCTTTTTAGGCACATCAAACGTTTTTATGAAGAAGTAATAATGACATGGGATTCTAAGGTTCATTTAATCTAGTCTGTCTTAGTGATAAAAAGCATCTAGACAAGTGTAAATAGGGAAAGGAAAAAATAAGGAAAGAGTATGGTGATACTACTCAGAAAACTCTTTCAACACCCAATAATTTCAGCTTAATTAATTTTCCGAGCCAGATATTTTTTAAATGTAATGGACCATAATAGATTTTTCTTTCAAGTATTGACTTTAGAATTAATATACATTTTAACATCTCAGGATTCTGCAACAAAGCCTAATTAAATATATAGGAATGCTATCACTTTCATTAATTTAGGAGCAGAGTAAGAGTAGAATAAGAAGCTTATAGGAGACTCAGGCTACTGCAGAACACACTAAAGCATATGTGCTGTGAGAATGGAATGCTCTGTCTGCAATGGACAGTAATGGTAGTAAATCCCGTGTACAACAGATTCCATAAATTTGCAAAGAAATGTTGAATGGGATGGACACAGCGGATTTGTCACATCCAGCACTGGACAGATGTACTGACAGCTGATTGAGTCCTCATTAAAACTTTGATCTGAGACAGACATAGGCTATAACCCTTTAAAACTAGCACCCCGTTTTGCTGCATACAATTTTGAAAATTGAATTGAAAAGCAAGACAGAACAGAGCTGTGTACCTGGCTTAGTGCTATAACTACCTTCACTTCTGGATTTCCCTACCATTTCAATGAGGATACAATGCACTGCAAGCAAATTCTAGCAAGTCACACTGCAATCAGAGACAATGACCCAGAACAGATTTTCATGTTCACTCTCTTTGTCAAGAGCTTTCCTAGTGGCAGTACCATAGTAAATTACTCCATAAGCTGTTTCAAAAATTGTAATTTCTCTAGATAAACTTTATATCTTGTCTGTGAAAACATGAGGAATGACCATCTGCTTTAGTCTGCCTAATCCTTTTTTTCCATTTAAGCTGGTTTCAGCCAAGAAGTTTCTGTATGAATCAAGGATTCTGCCCTCCAACGCTGAAACAACTACTGTCTTCCTTTACAGTTTCCTGTACAGAAAATAGGACTGAAGTCTTCTGTGAATGAATTCATTTTAATAAGCACTCCTTACTATACTCTTTTTGTTATCATTTACAAAACCCTTGTTTCTAAGGAACAGATTTCAAGAATATAGTGCATCAGCTTTCTGCTCTTGAAGATACCTATATTTGAAAATTCTCCACAAACACTAATGTCATCAAATGAACACTAAATATTTGGTTGTTGCTCCAGATTTTGTTATATCAAGAGAGAACATCATAATGCTACCCCTTGTACTTTACTGTCTAGGCAGCTTACTGGTTTACAGAGAATTTCAAGAAGAAAAGCCTATTCCTGAAACTGGTATTTTTCTATCCCATGGGGACTTCCTAATGCTGGTCATTCTGGGTATACACAAATCTTTAATCATTTACCCAGCTAATGTGATTTTCTTGCAGGAAACTATCAACCACACATATTTTCTAGCAAGTATCTCTTTTGCATAAGTGATGAAGGGGTATTAGAACCCAAATTATTCCAATTACTTTCTCTCAAATCTGTGTTTCTCATAGGGAAGTGGGCTGGTAATAAACACACTCCTAGACTCATCTAGAAACAAGACAAGTAGTCACTATTCTACATTCTGGCCTCAAGTTCTTTCTGAACACCTTCAGTCATTCCTTCATTTTGGCAAGCAGCAGTGCTGTCTGAGAGGCCCAGGCTGCTTGGCTGCCATTCCTCTCAGTGCTGCCATCAGCATGTCTGTCCCTGCAGGTAGGAGTAGGTTTTCTGTCGCTGTCTGAGCTTGCCATGCTTCACAGTTCAATGGATTGCACACTGAGATCCAGTTCCTTTAGTATGAATAGGGGATAATTTATATGATAAATTCTGTGGCTTAAGGAAACCACTGGCTCCCAAACCTGCAAGACAACCACACTGAACAAAACAAAGCAAAACAAAACTACTGGGAAAATAGATGTTCTTCTCAGCTTGCTTCACTGTAGTCAGATCTCCATGAAAGATGTTTACAGGAAATTTTTTGTTGATCTAAAGGAAAAGTTTAGGTAGCTTCAGAAACATTTGTTAATTCTTGAGCAAAAGCCATTTGGGTGGCAGTGTTAAATTTGCAGACCTTGACAGACTTACCAAAAGCTTTCTTAAAAATATTTAGGAGACTTCCATGGCAATTCAGGAGAAAATAAGAGAATGAGGAATGAAAAGAGATGTGGAACCTTCTGTGCAATCTCTGGAGTCATCACATAGCTGAGCTTGCTTCTGTAACCATTCTTCATGGAGTATAGAAAAGAGGTCAGTGGATCTCATACAGATCAAGAGACCAGACTTCAAAAAGCACTGCAGAATACCTCATCAGCATTGTAAATTGCTGTTAATTTTTCACCTTCTTATTTCTTCAATTTTTATTATTATTATTATTATTATTATTATTATTATTATTATTATTATTAATATAAGAATCAGTTGCAAGCAATTACCGGAGTAAATGAAACCAGAAGCAAAGTATCTCTGGCACTGAGGAACTACTAGAAACTAAAATATGTATCTTGGGGGAGGATGCACAAGAGATTGTCTTATGCTGCCTTTTCCTGCATGTAATTCCTGTAGCATAGCTGGGTGCACTTTTCATATGAAAAGCTTACTCTCATGAGTCTTGGAGTCAGTAAAATTCCCATTCAATCCAACTAATCAACCAAAAAATAGACATAGACACTGTCTATAATTATGGCTGCGGGTGATGGAGAAGAAAAAGAAAGGATGCTGTAATTAAACAATAAAAATATTAATATTATATCACAAAATGTTCCTGAAAGAGAGACCAAATTTGAGGGGTGACTTTGAAAAGCTCCCTTCTATTGCTTCCTAGCATCAAACTTAATGGAAAACTCACCTAAGGGGACTTCTACTATAGAAAGGACTTGAGCAGTGTTATTCTCCATCAATTTTCTCCACTTTCTCTTGGCGTTCAACATCTTTATTGAAAACACAAAATAACTTCTATTTATATAAGTTTGCTTTATACATAATTGGTGTCCTACTAAGAATTTTTTATCAATTAAAATCTAAAATTTATGTTTTAGGATAAATGTATGGATTTCACAGTACAGTTTTATTAAACTGATTATGTTGAATCTGAAATAGGAAATACAGAAAGCCATGATTAAACAGCTGTAAAATATATTTGCATTTGTGTGGTCTAAACAAATGAGGAACTCAAGAGTCAATATTTCTCCTCACCTCCATCAGTTTCACAAGATGAATTTTCCTCCCGTTATTTCAAAATTAAAAAAATGATTTGTTGGTTTGGAAAAATTTACATTTTACTTGGCTTGGCTGTGTAGCTGTGGTTAAAACAAATGTCTTGCCAGAAATCAATTTCCTACATTAGGTCCAGCCAGGATGGACACCCAAAACAGCTCTTGAGGAAATCCAAGCAATAGTTGCTACATTTGTACAGGACTCTGATGGATCCTCAGGGTGAGCAATGTCTCTGAATGTGATGCAGCTTTTCTTGTGGAAATGGATCTAGGTTTTTTGTCGTTTTTTCTTGCACTATAACGGTGCACTGAACTTGGTTGAGAAGAAAGGTTTCCAAAGGCACTTTCACATAATCACCTCTATTTGTCAGTGTGGTTTCATGAGCTGGTTTGGATCCCAGCTGTATATGTATTTTTCAAAAAGTTTTGTCAGCAGCAAAGAGTTTGCCTGCAACAACACAGGCAACTCTTTCCAACACAAAACATCCTATTTCAGTCAGCTGGAATGAAATAGTACAGAACTCTGAATTAACATGGCAAAGCAAAGTTTCAAAAGCCTGCCCTTTTTAAATTTTCCTATTTAAGAACTTGGCACATCCTGGCTTCACTGATCAGATTTTACTCTGATGGGCAGCTAAACTCCACAACTGCTCTCATAGTCACCCTCCCCAGAGGAAGAGAGAGCAAATAGGATAGAAAAGAACTCAAGGGTTGAGATAAGGACAGGCAGATCACTCACCAGATGGGCAAAACATCACCAATGTAGGGAGAGTGATGAAATGTATTGCCTATTACTAACAGCCTAGAGCAGTGAGAAGTAAAAGCAAACTAAAATACCTTTCCCCTGTTCACCCTCTTCTGCCTCCTCCCTTGAAGGCACACAGGGGAACCAAGGCTGCTTCACCTCTTCTGCTCCTCCTTTATCTCTCTCTGCCCCTGCTCCACCTGAGTCCCTCCCACAGGATGCTGTCTTACCACAGCTTGGAAACCACTACATGGGCTTCCCACAGGCTGCAGCTCTCCCAGCGCTGCTCCAGCAAGGGTCTGTACCATGGGGCCCAGCCCTCAGGAGCTCCAGCACATGGCCCTGCATCTCCTGCGGGGGCTTCCCGTGGGCTGTGGCTCCTCCAGCCACATGCAGTGCTGCCCCCTGGGCTCTTGCATGGCTGCACATGGGGACCTGCTCTGCGTGGTGCTCACAGTTTGCAGGGTGACAGCCCTCTCCTATGCTGTAGGGAAATCCTGCTCCAGGCCTGAAGCATCTTCTGCCCTCCCCTTGCACTGACCTTAGTTGGCTGCAGAGCTGTTCTCTTCAATTTTTCACTCTCTCTCCCAGCAGTCTTTTCCTTCCTTAAATCTGCTCTCTCAGACTGCACCCATCATTAATCATGGCCCAACTCTGGCAGAGGAGGGTTCCTTTTCAGGGCAGCTGGAGTTGACTCTGATCTGACATGGGGAAGTGTTGGGCTCTGCTCACAGAGGGTACCACTAACCCCCTTTTCAAATTTTGCCATGTAAACCCAATATGCCAGCAATTCCGGATTGCTTGACTCCGGAAGAACAAGAAACTTGGATGTTTCAGCTTTATTTCATAATTTTTTCATATTTTCTCAGTTAGGTATCACTGCCTTTTTCTTCCACTACCAAAAGACTTCTTTTTTTTTTTTTTTTTTTTTTTCAATTTGGACAAGTACTTCAACACTTCTGCAGCCTTGCTCAGGTTCTCAGTGTTACCCCATACATACTTTCCAGAGTTTTTTTCCCAGGTTTTGTATTTCCCTATATTCATATCTGTCTATATCTTTGACATGATCTGGCAACTCCTGGCTAGCCAGATGAACTTCATTCCAATAGGAGGATATCTGAGAACAACAGTCATTTTCGATCTTGCACTATAAAATTGATAAGTGAATTTCAAATTCCCGATAATGCAATCATTGCTGTTTTTTCAGGTGTTTTGTCACAAGGAGGTGACAAAAAAAAATTATGCAATTTCTGATAGTCTTGTGTTTTCAGTCCTCCTTCCATTGTGGTCACTCTTGTCCAGTCTGGCACATACAGACTGTCCACAGACACTGATTTACAACACCCACAGTGGTGACTTAAATAATACTAACAGTTTTTCAATGTAGTGCCCACTTTATGGGCAGGATGCAACACACATACTGTTATTTCTACAAAACAGGCACATTTATTTTTTGACTAACAGCATGTGAATACACCATCTACAATGTTATTGTGTTGATCTTCTGCTGTGAATTGCAAACATTTTCATCCTCAGGACCCCCATTTCATCCCTGGGACCCACCTAAGATTTTGCTCCTTTCATGTGTAACCTAAAGAAAAGCACACAATCCATTGTTGTTAAACATTACTGGAACACATTTGATAGGAGTCATGTTTTGTAGGTAAACAGTACCATGTTTCAAATTGAAGTATTTCTTATAGAGATGAAAGAGATTAACTTAGATTCAGTGACTGAGCTGACTGATAACTGATGTGGTAAGTGATCGTGGTGAAGGTTTGTTGAGTAATATGGGCAAAAACATGTTCTGTGTTCTGTGCCTCTTCTTCTTGAGAAGTTCAATACAATCTCACTGATTTTCTGATAGTGTTTCTGTGGGCTAGATTGTACACCGACCTTGTATTTCAGTACATCTTTGGCAAGAAGTCTTAGGTTCTTTATAGTGTCTTTTGTTGCTGCCAGGACTACACACATACATCTACTGTGATATTACCATTTTCAAACTGGTATACAATGTGCTAGTGATATTCAGCATGTAACTGTTGAACAACTTTTCCTGGAGGACTATGTAGTTTCCACGGGGAATAAATGACAGCAACAAAGTTTAATACTCTGTTAAATGCCATAGTAATATGATTCATAACATTAATATAATAGAAATATAGTCCAGAAAATTTTTGTCTTGGAAGTATCTTTTACTGGATTCAAGAGACACTTTATCTTAGATATAAGATTATGTGTAGCTGAATGTATATTAATCAATAAAGGAGCCAGTACTTTTTTGCTAGTACAAAACATTTTGTCTGATTACTGCACATTTGATCGGGAAACGTGTTTTTTCCCATCGTGAAGGAACATTTTGCAGTATTAATTGCATATTAGAATAACAGCTCTCTTTAATTCTTAGTTCATGATTTGCTTTGCTTATTTATTACTGGGCTGCTCCTGTGATATGTGATCACCTGCGCATGGCACTTAAACTCTGGTCCTTAAACAACTTAAATATGATTTACAATGATCCCTCTAACCTCACGGATAGCTGGTTGAGTTTTCAGTCTGTCCAGTGTTGACTTCTTAATCAGATACATTTGTTTTCTCATCAAACAGATCATCCTCATATATCTGTTCTTGCTTCAGATGTCAGTTTTGATGTCTAATTAGCTCAGCAGTGTTTTAGAAGGTGCTGCCTAGAGATAATGCACACTGTTTTGACATATTGCACGTTACAGTCTGCTACTGCTTTGCTCTTCCTTGTGATAACATTGTGTTGCTTTAAATGGCACTTTCTCACCTTGCTTTTCTTAAAACTGAGGTAGAGAAACAAGAGCAGTGGGCTTCTATTACAGTGGCTGCTGCTGGCTGCTCTCCTCACTGAGTGCAGGACTGAGGTTTCTATAGCTCAGCAATGTTTCGGTAGGAAACCATATAAGAGAATTTTTGTCTTTATTTCTTACAGTGATAAAATCTGGTAGTTATAACAGGCTCACAGGTTGGTGAGGACATCCTGTTTGGTGATAACTTCCTCTTTAGTATCTCAGGATCCTTCAGCTGCTAACAGCGAATTGCCATAGTGGCATTTATAATATATCTTTAACACAGTGTTGACAAACTGCTCCCCCAGGTATCTTCAGCTGTGCTAACTGATGTATATCTGGTCTGATGCATGAGGCTGTTATCCCTGTCTCTGGAAAAACACTCTTGCTGAGAAGATTATTTTCATAATTTAATTTATTGCTAATTAACTCAAACTTCTAATCATTGATTTGGTATCTATGAAAAGAGAAGACAAAGAGTGAAACAAGCACGTGTGTAAACATCTTTCCTCCTTCTTCCTAGATTCAGTTTTCCCTGGGCTCATTGTAGTTTGGAGTCCACGTGGCAGTTCAGAGAGTTTTAAGTTCACCTCAGTGTCCATTTATACAGGTGGTATTTTGTGGGTCTGTGCGTGTGGATGGCAAGGTCAGAAGTGTGCAGAGCATGTGACACAGCAATTGTACATACAGTGGAAATGGTCTGGAATACCAACAACGTAAGGGACAATTTTTAAGACAGTTTTAATATAGTTAGATCCAGGATTTGTCAGTCAGAAGATTCTGTTGATTCACAAGCCAAGCAACTGGACCAGTTGATAAAGGCAAGGCTCTGGGGAGACCTCATTGTGGCCTTCCAGTACTTGAAGGGAGCATATAAACAGCAGGGGGAACGGCTGGTTACAAGGGTGGATAGTGACAGGACAAGGAGGAATGGCTTTAAACTGAGACAAGGGAGGTTTAGGTTAGATATTAGGAGGAAGTTTTTCACACAGAGGGTGGTGAGGCACTGGAACGGGTTGCCCAAGGAGGCTGTGGATGCCCCATCCCTGGAGGCATTCAAGGCCAGGCTGGATGTGGCTCTGGACAGCCTGGTCTGCTGGTTGGTGACCCTGTACATAGCAGGGGGGTTGAAACTAGGTAATCATTGTAGTGCTTTTCAACCCAGATCATTCTATGATAATAAAAAACTACTACTAGCAGCTCAGGAAATAGAAATTTGGCAAAAGAGTAGGTTCTTCTGCTCCTGAGGAATATATATCTGTATGTATTAATGGAGGAATATTTCAGGCAGATTTATCTGAGAACTGTTCCTAATGTAGCTCCCACTTGCGAAACTAGAACAAAATAATGATAAACAATTGGCCAAATATAAAGAGATCTTTCAAGGGTAGTATAATTTATTAATTCTTATGAGTGAAATTTTTGTATATTAATAACAAAATTACAATAGACATAATTTGAATGGGTATAATACAATTTTTAGCACCAGTACCTTGTGGTACAAAGCCTGACTTTACGTGACCGGTCACTTCAGTACCATCAGCTTTCAGATTTCACTGGTGAGAGATGTTTTCACTCCAGTAACACTTCATTCTTGGGTAAAACATGAATTGTTTAGCTGATGTTTGGCTCTTCAGTAAATCTGAGCTCTTGTACTGTAAACAGCTGGAAGCACTGAACATTACTAAAGAGTATTAATGAGTTCAATTAAACTACAAGTAATTTCAAGGTTTTCACTGAGCCTCCATATGTGTGGGATTTCCACACAAACCCATTTAATTAAATAGTTTTATGCACTGATATTTCTTCATGCATTCATATACATGTGCTTTTTTAATATCTTTTCACAGAAGTAACAGTCAAAGAGGGAATCCAGTGTTTGTGTGGATAAACACACTCAGGCATACAAAGCAGTCTCTTAAGGAAATTGGTTGAATAATATAACAAAGCAAGCAGTAAGCTCTACACAAAATTTTCTGTTTTTTAGATTTATCCTGTGGAAATTCCAGTAACTGAAATGGTGCTTGAAGACAAAATGTGTTTTCCTGTACAATCACCTATTCTCCATACAGCCACTTGCATCTGCCAGCATTACATACGCACATGTAGACATATGTACACATATGTCATATACACGTCCAAATTATGAAAATCAGCAATATAGCTTCACTCTGTATCATACCTAGCATGATTAAATGCATGCAGGTAGCAGTGAGAGAAACAAGAAGAGTAAAAGTCTCATTTTGCAGTTAAAATTACTAATATCATTTAATTTGCCAAATAACTTAAATAATTAGAGATAAAAACTAGAATGCTTAGGCATCTCTAACAGTTCCTATTCTGCACTTGACTTTTCCACCATCTAGTGTTTACTCTGAGGATATATTATGGATGCTGTGGGAAGCAGACACATTATCTAAATTCAGGATACTGGGCATTCTTCAGAGCTGATGTGAAAAATAAATACCTTAAAATTTTGCTTTGAGGATGATATGGAGCTTGACTATCCTGACAGTGATTAAATGCTCTGTAAGATTGATCTGAGACACGCAGAGAAAACCCAGATTTTGAGAACTTACACCTGCTTGCCAGATGTGTGTTATTGCAACAGGGGTGAGGATGACCACTGTGATAATTAAGCTTCGAGTTTTATTTTAATACTTCAGAATGTGAGTTACAATTGATTCTTTGTGTATCAAGCAACTCTTCATCAAGTTTCTCCTACTCCTTGTGAATGAACATGCAAACACATACATGCACAGACCTATTTCAGCCTGTTATTACATCCATCAGCCCTAACAGATGGGACATACATTTGTACACTAGAATGGCAGCAATCAATTTGATGTTGTGAAGAAAGCTTTACTATTGCAGCTCCTGTATAGAAAAGGCCATAGGAGAAATTCCAGAATTTTATTCATGGATAGAAATCTATAGTGGAAAAGAGTTTATAATAAAATTCACCCACAATTCTCTACAACACAATCCCATTAAAATTTGTCACAAGAAGGCTTCACAGACTCCAGCCAGTTGAGGGCTTAGCGTGGAGCTAAAGCATTACAGAGTGATATTCTGAATAGAAACTTAAAGGAAATTTGCACTGCAGATTTTGAAGTTTTCCATGGTTTTGTTGTTGTTGTTGTTTTTTGTTTTGTGTGTGTGTGTGTGTGTGTGAAGATGCACCTGGCACATGACAGAGAAAAAGTATGTGAGTGCTTATGAGTCAAAGTAGCAGTTACTTGTAAAAATCTTGTGTGGTTTACAACAGAGCTAAGCTCCTTCTTACACATATATCTAGCAGGCTCCCTGAAAAACATCAAGTGCTGCAAAGAGCATGTACTCTGTTTGTCCAAGGGACATGAAAATGACAGCAATAGTTCCAACTGTTTTTCAGTCTTGTTCCTCTGATACTCTTTGAATGTATGCTTATGGCCAGACACTACAAGTGGTCTCCTGGATCACACCCTGTAATGGGTGTCACTCTATCTCAGTACTTTGTTTATGAGTATTTCTACAAGCTTATTACTAGAGAATAGAATATTAGGATAAATGTGTACAAAATTTCTTGATTCTCAACTGGGTGATGTGCTACAAGGTAAATAGCATCCAAAAAGCTGTTCTTGAGAAGACAAAGGCTGATCATTTCTTCTGACTTGCAATGGGAGTGAAAAAAAAAAAAAAATACTGAAAAAGAAACTATATAAAGACATGAAAATATGCTTCAAGACTTAGAGTAGGACCTTCAGTCCTTTGCTTCCTAGTAACTACATTGTTGCTGCCTATGAGGTGAGCACACAGTAAATACAAAGAGAAGCAGTCTACGTCTTGGCAAAGTTACCAAGTTAGCTTAAAGCCATGTCTGGCAAATGAATGCAAATATATTTATCAATAATGCTTAATAAATGGCTCTTGATTAATCAGTTTTTATGGTTTTCTTTTCTTTTCTATGTGTCTGAAGATAGCTTTCAGGCAAGGGATGATATGATACTGAGAAAGTATGGTATATTTTAAACAGGATTTGCAGAATGCCCTAGCTAATGTACAAATAGTCCTTGATCATGTCTACAACATTAATTTTAGCATGAGAAAGAACAATAAAGTGTGCATCAGAGAAGTACTGCAGTCTTCAATGGAGGAGGAATTCCAGAATGGAACCCAAGTCACAAGGGTACTTCATATTACTATAAAAAGCATTATCTTACAAATGCAGATGAGGAGATCTTATTTTCTAACCCACAGACACTCTAGAAGGATCAGGCCCACCAGAGTCACGAAACTCATTTGGAAATGTGTGCAAATGCAAATGTATTTAAAGATCTGGTGAAGAAATAGATGGCTGGAATGTGAAGAATGAAGGAGAGAGAAACAGTGAATGAATAAATTCTTGGGAATGTGCTTTTTTGTTGTTGTTGTTTTGTTTGTTTGTTTGTTTGTTGTAAAATTGGAGAGTTTGGGGTAATGACTTCAGAGGGCTGATAGTACCCAGTGAAGGAATAGGTTCAGAAAGCATAAGAGGAAAAAAATCATTGGAAGATGAAACAAATTGAAAACTTCTAAAGAACAGAAGTCTCTTAAATAAGTGAATAACAGTGAATTAGAATGAATGAAGGTAGAAGGTTGGTTTTTTTATAGCTTCTTCTGGAGCATAGTAAATCTTAACTTGCACTTAGCTAATTTTATCCTATAATGGAAGACTAAAATAGGCAAACTGAATGGCACTTGAATAGGGCTTACTTCATTGACTCTACAAAGAACTGCTTGTGACTATGTATGTAGCAGGTGAGTGTAGAGATAATTACACTAGAGATATTTAATTTTCAGGAACATTGAATAGCATCCCTTGTTTTATGAACTCAGCTCAGGCTGAATGCAACCTAGCCTAGAAAAGGATGTGAAATCTGCCAGATAGAGGATCAGTCTTCCCTTGGACATGGGAACACAAAAGCCAAATGAGAAAAATACTCATCAACTCTGGCAAGAGGAAAAAATCAAGACAGGGTGCCAAGTCAGAGAGAGTCCTGAGCCCCTATTCTTCCTGCAGGAAGAAAGGGAGGGGAAAAGGAGGGAGTAAGGAGGGAAGAAGATATTTTTGAGCTGCCTCTCACAGCTTTCCAGGGGAACCCTGGTAATTCATCTTCTGATTCATAGCCATGTGTTGCTTTCCTGCAGAAGGGGTGGGGTTTGGAGCAGAATGGCTTTAGTCACTCCTTGAAGTTGGCCCAAGTGTGCACTTCCCAGCTCTGATGGAGACAAATACATTCAACCTGGGTTGCAGGGCATAACTATGTGTTTCTTTATCCACAAGAGTCTGTTACACACTTGTGGCATTGCTGTTCTGTGCTAGCTGCAACCGTGATACAGACTGAGTACTTCAGTCATTCTCTGGAAAAAAATGAAAATAAAATAACAAAGAGGGTTTCAATTCAATTCAAGCCACACTCACATTCTTTCTTGCTGCACAGTCTCAGGGCAAAGGCCCAGTTTGTTCCAGTTCTTCAAGCCTCCTTTATGCCTAGGGGCACAAAGTACTTTCCTGCCTTCAGACTCTAGTTGCAGCACAGAGGTTGTAGATGTGACATAATAGCTTGCACATTCGATTTTTGCCTCCAGCAGGACAACATTTATCACAATGAACAGCATTTCTGTGGAGTAGGAGCATATTTGTATCATCCTAATAGTTGTGAGAATATATCCAAAAGCAAAGCTAACACTATAAAAATAAAGATAGGTAGATATATGGATAGATAGATAGCTAAATAAAATAAGCTGGTTCTACAGAGATTATTATGGCAAAAACAGCAACAAGGAAGACACTCTGATGTAGACCACACAAAGCAATTTGATGTAGTTGTACTATTCCAGGACCCGTGCTAATGCAAATCAAGCTGTGAAAGTACTGCAGCTTTCTCCATTTCCTCTGACACAGTTGCAGGGTTATGAAGAGGTACAAGACAGAACAAATACATATTATTAAAAAAAAGAAAAAAAAAAGTTAATAAAAGTTAGTCAGTTTGTTTCTCTTATTTCTCTCAGAGTGCTTATAATGCCACTGATACATAAAGTTCTTCTGAGTTCCTAAGGAAACCAGTCATATTGAAATAATTAAACCAAGCCAGAGGGAGAATTATCTGAGAAATTCGTAGTATTTTATGGATGAGCTGGCATATATAGTATTTACCATATCATAACTCATACAAGCCTTACTTACTATCTTAATGAGTGACAATAGCATATCTGGAAAACATCTGCCTTGGAAAGGACACATCAACTACTCTCTGTCTGCTTGAAAAATGTAGATATAGTATTACTCTATGTCAACCATGCATATCATATGTGGTATGAAACTTCTTCTCTGCTAAAAGGAGCACATGTTTCATTTCTAAATGCCCCAAACCAGGGTGATGTTCCTTCTCAAGATGAGTACCCTTTCTTCCACGAGTATTCTCATGGATAACAGGATGCACGTTTTCCAGTCTACAAAAGTTCAGGTTCCTCTATTAATTAAATCCCAGCAGGGTTAAAATCAATTTCTATCAATTTCTAAAAAACTATTGTGCAATGAAACTTTTTTTGCTGTTCTTTTGAATGGGTTATCATTAGAAAAAAGAGATTAAAGCTTAAAGAACGTGTTTCTATGGCAAATTTAAAAGAAATCATTTATGATAACATGGTCATTTATATAGCCACTCTCTTCCTTTTCAACTGTCATGCATGTTTTGGCTGGCATGATTACAATATATTCCTAATCCCTAGAACAGCATTTTTCCCATCAGAACCAGCAGCAGCTGCAGCTTGAACATGTTTATCAACACACCCACCTGTGTTTTTGTCATGGACCGCCAATAATGCCGTAACTCCTGTTTTTTCCACTCTGGAGGTGTTTTTAGCATTCTTCAGAGAACTGGATTTTGAGAGCTAGGATATCTCCCATTTTATATAATGTTTTATTAAACTGAACTTTGCTTTCATGGGAAAACTCCAGAATGATCAGACCCATGACAATCACAACAGACAGTAACCCCTGCTGGTTTTAATGAAATTTAGTGTCCAGTATTCACCTCTTTAACAGACACTATTTTTTACTGAAATAGTCAGCACATGTTTTGTACTGCTCCTGCAGGCACTGCCCTCTATTTTTTTCCACATTAACTGCTAAAATTCTGAACGCAGCAGGATGCTGATGGTTTGGTTTTTGGCTCAGAATGCAGATACAGTAATGGGAAAATGTTAGCTTCGTGGGCATCTTGAATGTTTGCACAATTTCTCTTTCTTCAGTGGTTAAGCTTTGTCATTAGAGAGTGCGAACATTTTCATTCTTATTAACAGAGTGATCTTTAGCCAAGAAATTATCTAATGGAACAGCTGGGACACTTTGAACAGACCTGGAAACTGAAATTAAGTTCAACATTCAGACAGCTTTGCCTTATCTTGTCTTTCTTCCATCTTCTTAAACAATCAATT
The DNA here is from genome assembly GCA_035772895.1 of Perdix hodgsoniae. Lineage (NCBI taxonomy): Eukaryota > Metazoa > Chordata > Aves > Galliformes > Phasianidae > Perdix > Perdix hodgsoniae. Next base: position 2,285,202 of record JAPSGF010000011.1, read on the forward strand.
TTTATTTTCTTTTATAAATAGAGCAGAGATCTAAACTCTTTTTCACCAATCCCCCTGTTTCTCAGTTATTCATATATCAGTTAAATAAGGAAATAAGATGGAGATAAAGATGTGCGTAGCAGCTGTGATGCTTGTGTTCATTTAAACAGGAGTTCCAGTTTATTTTCTTCACCAAATATGGGTTTTCATGACTCTCCCACATGCCTTTACATGTTATTTTTCATCTCCGTACAAAGGTCTGTTCTTAGATAGAAAACATGGTCTAAACTAGAAATGTGAGAGGACTTATATTTATTATCTTGTTAGTTCCAGAAGAGGAATCTACCAGCACTTACAGGAGACAGAACGGGGTTTAATGGTGCTTTATGGGCTCTGTCTCTTAGCAGAATCATGCACTGTTTACAACTGTTTCCAAGACATGCAGGTGCATTGTGAGAAAATGAGCCACTACTGAAGTCATTTTATAGACACTTAGTTACAAGTGTTTCAGTCACATAGAAGAAATTAACAATGCTGCATTTGTTTTCTTTTTAATATTTCTCATATTTCTTATTCTCATTCTAAAGGAATGCGTTCTAATCCAAGGACACATTCTCATACGTTCATTAATCCTGCTGCTCTAAAATGTTTCACATGAAAACTCCAAATCAGATGGCTTTATGTGGTCCAAGTGGGCTTTTGTAAAACAGGGTCATCCTTGAACTTGTCATCTGCTGAGGTATTAAATTCCAGATTTCACTCAATTACATGATCTGAAGAATGTGGCAGTTTGCCATTTCTTTCTCAACTTTGAACAAATGTTATTGCATCTAACTGTTTAATTTCAGGAATCCCTCAATTATAAACGACCCTGAAGAGGAAGTTGTATGTCTTGAAAATTTACCTCTGAAGGGAATGAAAATGTTACTTAACTCCTCTATTCTGTTAGGACTAGAAGTTGTCACTTATTTGCATTCAAGGTTTAGCAAACGTGATTTAACAAATTAATATATTCAGTGCTGTGTGCAAAGTTTGTTTTCTCTCACGTTGGAAGATGGTAATCCAAAACATAACACATCACCTTTGTAGAAATATTCTTCGACCATTAAGACGATTCATTTATTAAAGTCCAGTGTAATTACAGCAAAAATTAAGAAATTGCTCTGATCATCAAACATTTCACATCAAGAGGATCAGAGTTAAAGTAAAATTAAAACATAGCATCTTAAAATACAGTTGGCCTAGAGAAAACCTTAACTCTGCCTTGATATGATGACATATAGCGAGTTCCACAGTAAATAACACTTTTTTAACTAGCTTTCTGAGATATTCACTTCTGCAGCAGCATTCAAAAGCTAAGTTCACTGGATTTTTTGACTGAGTTCACTAGGCATTTCTGATTGCAACATCCCAATATCGTGGAATCTGTGCTAATTATGCTGTAATTACTAAACATAAACAAGTAACATAACTGCAGAGTTCCTCTGTCTGATGGTATGTGTCATACCATTGGCCAAAAAGAATAGAGATTGACTTTTTAGCCAAGAGGTTTCAAACAAGAAAACCTTCATTTTAAGCTTAAATTTTAAACATAAATTGAATAATTTGAATTTTTTTGGAAAATAATCAGGGCTATAAGGCATATTCCTAAATACTTTTCAACATTTCTGCTTTTCAGTGCAGAGAGGTTGCATAACTGCCCTTGTTCTAGGTTGGGCTTTCCATTGCAAGAAAGTGCTGGGGACTGTTGCTGTAATAATGCTTTTTCTGGGCTCCGTCTCTGCACAGAAAGAGGCAGTGATATCCAAAGTGTTGAGCCTGAGCCAGCAGTCTCCTAGGTGGCTGTGCAGGACGGTAACAAAGCTTGATCAGTGCTTGCGGGAGGAATTGGGAAGAGAGAAGGGAGCAGGGCCGAAGCTTGAATAGCTAGGGGTGGGATAGGGCAGCTGGTGAGAAGGACAAACCTCTCCCAAAAAAAGAGAGACCAAGAGAACTGAACAGCTGCTGAAGCCACAGGGAGCCTAGGAACAGTAGCTGGGAAAAGACATATGAAATGGAGCTATAGGAGCTAATCCAGTAACAGCTGAGAGCCTGCAGGATGAAAGGGCTCCTGGGGAAGGTCCTGCTGCAGGTAGAGAGCAGCCCTTGGACTGAGCAGCCACCCACCTTGGGGCGCCAGGCCAGCAGCAGCTGAACGCATCTTCTGAATGAGCACAGCAGGGGAAAAACACACCAAGCCTCTTCAGTTATGAAGGAGGACAATAAGCAGGCAATAGCTCGGATTTTCTTTGGGGAAATAGACATCTCTATTCTTTGTTGTCCAGACACCACAGGCGGAGAGAACATGAGAGCAGAGACTGGGCTGTTGTTTGTCATGGCCCTGCTGGAAGTAGCAGACATCTGTTGCGTATCAATGTATCAACTCACATGTATGCAAGGCTAGAAAGTTGTAAAACCTTGTTTGCTGTAGAAAAAGAATCTTGCTCAGGATTTGAGGCCTAGCTAGCAATGAGTAACTTGTGTCCTTGCTGATAAAATCTCTCATTGAACCAGAAGGACCCGTCTCAACCAGCTGCCTATTGTGAGTGTCCATAGTTGTGAGCTATGCCTTCTCCCACCTGGTGCCAGGGATTTGTCTAAGGTAATGATCTTTGGGTCAGATCAGAGCTATTCCCCAAAATTTTTTAATGGCTTAACAATATCAACTATTGCATTGAAGTCCTCAGACAGATTTCCTGATACTATTAATTTACTCGAATGTTTAATTTACTGGAATAAACACAGTCTAAGTGCACTTTCCAACCAAGTTGTATGAAACTGAGCAATTCATCTACACTGTGACCTAAGAAATAGCTTTAAGTTGAATGAGGATGTCTCAATCATTGTGGGTTCACAATAATTTCAGCAATAATAGACCTGTATTTATGAGCATATGTTCAAAGACATGTACAGATTGTTTTTCTTTTCCAATGTCAGTGATGACTGAAGGTAAACTTGTTGGTGCTTTGTTTTGATATGTTGAACAAAGCAGTAATAATTTCAGATAATGGAAGATACATATGCCCAAAGCTCTCTTTTGTAATGACTTATTTTGTTCTGCAGCTTTACTTGTGAGCCTGCCACTGTCAGAGTAGATTTGATTTGTAGCGGATTTATTTTGTTGACACCATGTGCTTCTGTATCTCCAGCAATGCTTGACTGACTGGAATTAGAGTAGCAGAGAAAAACTCCCTGTCGTAAGTGAATATATGCAAGAGTTGTCTGAATTCACTGAGAACTGAAATCCAAACAATGCAGAGAGAACATTAGCATGAGAGAGCAGAAAGTCAGGACTACTCCAGAATGAGTGCAGTCATCACTGACATATCTTGTGGTTGTTGGAGTACTGCAGGCAGGCCAGGGACGAGCCATCCCCATGGCACAACTCCAGCTGGCCTTGAGAAGGCTCTCCAACGTGGCTGCAGTTCTCACCACCACAAATCTCCATGTAAATTTTCTTTCCAGCTCTGGGTTGCTAACAGGCACTCAGTACAGTGCTTTCTTCACACAGAGTAACTGGGAATACTGTAGCCTGTTTTGGTTTTGGTAAATAAAGGTGTTGTGAGTGTGTCAGGCTCTGTCTGTTACTGGTAACTCTGACATCTATGTGAAACCTGAATTTAAATTTGGAAATCCCTATATCTCCTTACTTGAAAGACTACCTCTCTCCTGGTGATATAGAAATTTAGGATCTTGAAGAGGGAGTGGCTGGTAGAGTGCTCTTCTGATATTTGGATGCACTAATCCCGTTATTTCATCATTTATAGAAGCTGTTGAGGAGAGCATGAACTAAGACAGTTTCTTTCTTCCTTAACAGTTCTTCCTTTAAACTTAAATTTGAGCTAACATCCAATTTCAAAATTAATGTTTGCAGCTGCCATCCAGTGTGAATGACAAAATTCAAGTAGTTCTGCTGGCACATAAGTAAATAAGAAATAAATACCACCATACACCAGGGAATAAAGAGATCGCTCTAAAAGAAGCAGAGTTTAGTGGAGTTAACAAGAGTAATTAGCATGGCTGAAAATTTTACTGTAGATGCAATGTGTATTTAATTGACTGTACTGCACCTGGACATGCACAGGGTCATGCTTCCCTGATTGTCTAAACTGGCATAGCTCAGGGAATGTGCTGGGTGTGGGGGGTGAATGCTGTGCTTGCTTTGGATGAAAATGAGAGAGCAGCAAAGAAAATAGGAAATTTTACACATCTCAGTTACTCATGAAAGTGGCACCGGGGCACTGTGCAAGAGGCTAAGCAGAGTTCTCTATAATATAATGGTCTGTGTCTACATTACTGCATGTATTTCTGCAGAGGGACCTAGACGTTTCTTGACTAAACAACTTAAGAAAAAGATTCAGACATCATACTGGAACTTTTAAAACTAGTATTTTAAAAATCACACAGTAATCCAGGAACATAGGTTATGTATATGTATATTTTAGGACATACTCCATCCTAATGTCAGCCATGTATTTTTTTCTAAGCTGAAAGCTAGTGAAGTGATAGAAGCTTGTAGACAGGAGTTTTTTAAATACTTGCTTCAAATACTAGCAACAGGTAGAGACCACTTTACTTTAACAAACTTGTAATATATACTAAACCATTCCCTAATCACTTCCATATTCAACGCAGCTGGTTTACTTAGTGTCTCATTCATAAGAAAGCAATATCACAGCATGGTAGCAGGAAATAAAAGGGATTTACAAAGAACTGGTCGCAGAAGAGGTTAAGTGCAAAATCTAATTAAAAATACTTTGAACTGTGATTTAGTCTCTTTAACAATGTCATGGATTTATTTTGGGAATACTGGGTGCTTCAATAATTAATGACAGAAGCACGTATTGCAATTGGTCTTTACTATGATATATACACATAATACTTTCGTACATATGAAGATTATTTTATTTATCTCTCATAGTGTGAACACCATAGAAACTTCCATAGACAGGTTTTTCCTTCTAAGTTGATTATTTGTTGGATATTAAAAAGATCTTAGTTTCAGTCCCAAAAATACCACTGACCTCCCGATTGAAAATGGAAACACTTATTGAAAAAGCTTTTTTCTTTTTTTTTTTTTCTTTCCCCTCCTACTTCAACAACTAGCCCAATGTTCATGTTATAATGAAAATAATTTCATGCTATGACTGATAACTGTAGGAATGTAGGGCCTGTAGAAACTATGCTAATATTTTGGTCTCAGCTTTTTCAACTTTGGTTATAAAAAAGCCTCTGTTGCATTCATAGGAGTCATCTAGTGCATTGCTAAGAGATGCGCGAGTGAAGATTAGAAGTTTGATAATGTATATGATTCTGATTCACTTTGTTTACAAGTGACTTTCTTTGGAAGAGTCCCAGCTCTGCAACATGCCTCTGACATTTGCTAAGGACTTTGTTCAGGATACTCTGCTAAGGACACAAGGCTCCTAAATAATCCTTCCACAGATAGAAACTTTCCAAAACAACAGTGTGGTGTGAAGTTTCCAGGGGTAGCTCATAAGCCACTGGCACCTACCTATACATGGGCATAAGAAATGGACCACGAAAAACAGAAATTCTCTTCCACTCAGATCTAAAGCTTTTTGTAACTCGTCATTAACAGTCTTTCCATGGTCTTCCATAGACTTTGTATCAAGCCCACACTAATTATTTAAAATGAGCTATTTTCTTTAGCAAGCTTCCCTGTGGCTTTTGGAAGGTTTTTGCAAACCAAGCAACAGTAATAAAACTCTTTCCAGTGATGCCAAAACTAAAGATAATCTATTTTTCTATGTATTGTAATACATACATGTGCAGTGAGAAAGAAGAAATCCCAGCAGGGAATATTCAAAAAACACACAATGCCATACAAGGTTTAATTTTGCAGGCTTTTATCAACTGATAAGTCTGAGTTTTCAGTCCCCCAGGGACTGCAGAATCAGGTCACAAGAATTCATGCAGACCTCCAAAAGAGCAGTAAAGAAAAAGTTTAATATGTATTTCATTTGCACACAATTCTGCTGTTGCTTTCTTACAGTGTTATAACAAAAGATGCTAATGTTTTGAGTCATCTTCTTTTCCTTTGTATCCCCTGTGTTCTTAATCATTTTCACAAAGAAAAATAGGTCTGATTTTTTAGCAGTCTCAGGGAAATAGACAAATCTGGTATTCTTTGATTTTAAAAGGAGAGGAGGGGATGGGAAGAAATGATGAGAAGTCCTGGTCCATTTAATTTTCCTTTTTGTTCTGCTTTTGAATAATTTTCAAGAGTTGTATTCTTATTTTCTTTTTTCTTTTTAGTCATCCTCAAACAGTTTCCTACTGATATGTTGTCTTCTTTAAGGCTGCCTTTCATAGTGGCGAGCTTACTGCAAGTAGCTGCACTTCTATAAACACCTGCCATCCCTAGAATCATAGAATTATAGAATCACGAGGTTGGAAAGGACCTACAAGATAGTCTAGTCCTCCTATCACCATTACTATCATTAAGCTACTACAGCATATATCATAGCACATCACCCAGACAGCATATCATCTTGTAGCATATCATCCATCCATCTCTAGACTAATGAGAGAAATTTTGTCAGGACAGATGTTACTTTCTGTATTTTTATTTGCTTTTATTATTGTCTTTTTAAGTTTAATGACCTAATTCTTGACCCTGGTATGGCATGGAATTTGTCAATATACATACATTGTACATTTCCACAATTCTTTTGTATTAAAAGTATAATAAAATGAAGAGAATTCATCAGCCAAGTGTAAGTACACACCCACTTAGTGATATTTACTTGTTAAATCATTTGAAGATAACAACAGATTGGGAAGAGGTTGAATTAAAATGATTATTCAGTAACTGCTGGAATTAAAAAGTCACCAGTCTACCTTAGTATGTACAGTGGAAATGTAAGAGCTGACACATAGTGCTCCTAGTAGCCTGCTCCTGAGCAGCAGACTCTGGCTTTATGATGGTGGAGAAATTTGCGTAGAGCTGCCATCAGACATAACTTTGCCTAATGTCATTTGAACCTGTGTGATTTACAACTGTGCTTCTAGGTGAGTCAGACCAGTTGTGCAGGGGGAATGTTTAGTGACTTATAGCAAAAAACAGGAATGCAAAGGTGTGTTAGCCAAAAACAGTGGAAGTGAGGCAAAAAACACGCTAACCAAATACACTGAAGTGCACAGTAATTGAAGACGAGGAAAAGCCTTCAAATGGGTAGGGGGATTTAACTGTGAAATGATAAGTTACAGAATAGACAGCGCATCAGCAGATTTAAAACAGGCCAAAGAGGGGGGAAGGTAAATCAAGTTGAACTGGTGCGTCTTGGCTCAAGATAATAGTTCATCCATGAATCTTCTGATGATCTGAAGGATGATTTCAGCAAATTACTGAGAAGTTAAAAAACTAGACTATATCATATATAAAGAAGGCATGGAGGAGAGTCGGTAACCCACAGCAGACTCTGATAGTCAGTAGAGTCCTGGGGGTGATTGATGAGAGAAACTGAGTCTTGGTACGCAAAGGAGTCAACACATAATTAGCTGGGCTTTCCTCATGGGATTTGATTTGCATTGCTGTGCATTTAATAGCTGTCTGCGGATTTGCAGTCACAGGCAGGGTCAGTCTGGGATGAAGATGAAAGAGAAAGTAGATCATAAGGGAGCATGCTAAGACCCAGCTAAGAAGAATTTACTGAGCTGGAAATGGTAGACAAATGAAAGAACAAACAGTGAGATTCCTTCAGGAGGAAGAAGAGGTGTTAGATAATAGAAAGAAATTACAAGTGAATAAAGCAGCTGACTTGTGCATTCATCAGCACACCTAGCTATATAAAGAGGTACATCAAGGAAAAATCACCTAGAAATTTTCTCATTTCAGAAAGACTTAACATGTACATGGGGGAGGGGACAAAAAATGCTGAGAAGCAAAGGAAGAGGTCAAATGACTTGCGCCAGCCCTGCTTCTATATGGAGATCTTTCTAATCTTGAGTATCTGGTGTGACTTGTGCTGCTCTTCTCTTTTGCCTTATGCTGTAGAGAAACAGAATCTTGGGCCAGCAAGTGCTAGCACCTGACCTTTTTTAACCTTATGCTTTAGGCTGAAGTTAATTGTTCCTTGCATCTGGCAGTCCTTCAGCATTGGAAGTCTAGGAGTGAAGCTTGGATGAAGGCATCTGCCCTGCAGACACATTCACTGGGAGACATTAACTGTGCTGTTATGGCCCTCCGTAGTGAATAGCTGTAGTAAGAATGGGCTCCTAAAGAGGGCATCCGCAGCCTGTCCTTCAGAATGAAACCCCTTGGACTGGACCACACTTCTGCTGGAAAGAGAAAATGATCACTGCTCATGCCTCATCTGACTACTGCTGTGAAATTTTTTTTTCAAGTGGCACTCCCTTGCTTATGGATAAGGTTACTCAAGTGGGTAGGAAAAAATAGCTTGTGGAGGGCAAGATTGCCAAATATTACTAAAAAAGTCCTCCTCCTTTTACCTAACAAAGCTGAATAAAGCAAGGAAACTTGGACTGCCTCAGTGGTTACTTTCAGAATAGTCAAATTATCTTAGCTGATTGAATCAAACCTCTGTTAGTAGTAGCTAAGAGCAATGGATATACATGCATACAAGAAATTTATCATTTTCAACAACTATTTCAAAGTCTTAAGTGGCACTTATAGAATAGAATGTTAAATGGTAGAATAATAAAATGATGTATTAAATAAAGGCTTTGTTATCTGGCATAATTCCCAGAATATACTATAGTAAAATTTTTGATTTGAGATATTAGTAGGTGATAATTTTTTGAAAGGTTTGTGTATATTTTTTCATGGCCTCTGAATAAAGAGAAGGCCAAGCTATCACAAAAAGGGAGTATTAAATTGAAATTCCACCGTAAATTAAAGGTGTTTGGCTTATGCTGTCACATAAAATTGTGCTTCTGGCAAACCAATATATCTGGATTTGTTCTGAGAATGAAGAAATCCTGTGCATTTCAGAGAGATGTGTAACACTAACAGACTAACAAAACCATCTCAGAACAGCTGATGGGTTTATGGATAGCTGGTTGAGATTCATAGATCTTGAGACAGTAAGGGATGGTTGTGGTCATGTATATTTGTGCCCCTGTGCACCAGACAGTAAGGGAACCTCAAACAGCTGCCCATGCCATTGTAATGAACTTCACAGAAATAAAAGCAGTCAGTACCAATCCAAAGGATTTCATACTGCCTAATTAGTTCAGGGAGGCTGCCAGTGGACAAAGAACAGTGGACATGAATCAGAAATGTTTCTTATATGTATAGGAAAGGCTATTGTCTCACCATCATGTTGTAGCTCAAGGACTGTCTCCAAGAGCATTGCTACAGTAGGCATTGAAGAGAAGTTGAACTCAAGAAGGTGAGCTGAGTCTGGAGAATAATAGCATGCTTTATGATAGTATGTGTGGTCCTCTGGCCTGTGGCAATGAACCACAGCCATTTTCTTGATCAGATTGGCAAAAATTTCTTGCTCCAGCTTCTGCTGAAGGTTCATGCCTGTGCAGAATGCCAAAAATTCACACTAATAAAACCAACCATCCCAATAATTCTGCACATACCCTCTTACTGCCATGCAGTATCTAAGTGCTTTCTGGCAGATGATGAACGAGCTTTTGTCATGCCTTAAAATTAAGTCTGTTTTACAACTGAGAAAAATAAGAAACCAGATAGTATTTACTGAGATTTAGGGGCTGTGCCTGAAATGTATTCTGGGATGAGAGTCCTCCTCCACATATTCTTGGGCTACTGCCCAAGTGTGATACAAGTTTTTATCTTCTCTTTTCTTTTTTTCTCTTGTCTTGATAACACCAGTCAAGAAGGGATTCTAGCAACATTCTTCCTTCAGGTTCCTCTTCAGAAAACTGTTTCTAGCACCAAAGGCCCCAGACCTCTTAACTAGGCAAGTAAAGAAGGAATTCAAAGGAGTTTAAAACTCACTGGAAATATTTTTTCTCTTATATTTGACTTTACATTTCCATTGGTCCACTCAGTTACATTGTAAGTTTCCTAGGACAAAGATCATATCTTCTTCTTAGCCTTCCTTAGGATTACATGTATCATTTGCACTGATTTCTTAAGGCTGCTATCTGTCATCATACTTTCTTTTATGATACAGTGCCTTCTATTTCTGGTAGAAGAGAATTTATCCATATCTTGCTCCTCAACTGGTAGCATCAAATGCATATGTATTTTACATATTAAAACATATGAACAGTATGCAATTTTTTAGTCTGGCACTACATCAGCTTTTAAGAGCCCTACTCAAATCATCTACATGTGCCTAAACTAGACATCTATTGTAGATGACTTGCATGCAGCCCAAAATCATTTGCCCAGACTTTGGACAGGGTCAGGATTTGAAGTTCCTCATAGTCTGAACATTCTGGACCATAACTGCTCAGTGTTGGTTTAATTAAATCAGTATTTACCTTTCTTGATATATTCCAGCAAGCTTCACTTTTCCCTCCATTTCCTTTGCTTGCTTGCTGGCTTGCACATGTTAGTTTATTTTCTGTAGGAAAAACAAACAAACAAACAAACAAAAACCAACAAAAAAAACAAAGCAAACAACAAAAAACATCAAAAACCAACAAGCATTTGCAAACACTTTCCTAATAATGTGTCTAATGATCTAACACTGTCTGGGCAATTAATGGACAGGGGCTTAAAACAATAATTTAATTTTCGTTTGGGCATTTGTAAGGAGGCACTGTACTTTTTTTCTCATGACATTAATGCTACTGAGACTAAATAAATCCGTAAGTACAGATACTTGCAAATGCATTGATTTACCATAGAAGCATATTCTGCTCTTGCATGTGCAGGCCTATGCAGATGACATGCTTGAAGATATTCTTTTCTGTACTGGGTAATGGAATTCTTTTGGCTACAAAGACCCCATAACAGGGATGCAGAAGGGCATACTGCACACTTTTCAGTGTGAACCATTTGCCGACAAGCAAAGCAATCTTTCTAGTTTTGTCCCTCTGGGATGTTTTCCTCGTCTTCTCCTCACAGAGAATCTGCCGTTCTGCCATTCTGTGACATTCTGCCACGGAGCAGAATGGCACGCATCTCTGGGGTACTTGGTGAATATGTTGGTGAATGACAGGTGATGAAGAGTGTAGTTCATTTTACAAATGACAACATTTATTCTGAGGTAAACTGAGACTTTTTTTCCTGACAGTCTGCATTGCATTGCAAACTTCCCTTCCATGGAAAGCTTGGTACAAGCAGAACAAGACTATTTGAGTATTAAGATTAATAAAAAATGGGGTCAGATATAGAAGTTATAGAAGGCAGAAGCTGGAGCCTTGCTGCTGCCACCGTTGCACACAAGCAGGCCCCATGGATGGGCATAAGCTTGGCAAACAGAGGAGGTCATCCCAAAAAGAGACGTCACAGCAGTGGTACTACACTCCTTATGGTTTCTTGCATGTGATATACCTTAGATTTATTTATGGTCATTGCAAGTGCTAGTATGCTTTTTTTTTCACTCTTCTTTTAAAATCACTTGCATAAGTAAAACAACACTGTCTGTTAGGTGCAAAGAAAGAAGTGATGTCATTTCAGAGCGGGGGAAAAGAAATGCTGAACAGAGTTTCAGACATCTTAAGTCATTTTACAAAAATGCACTGATTTGCTGCCAAGGCAGGCTGACCTCTAGCTCTGCCTTGGTGTTCTTCAGAAGATTCTGCAGCCTGTGGCTGACCACCAAGGAAATCTGCTGCTTTTTTTGCTTTGTATTCCTGGTGTATTTATCCAAAGCCTTAAAACTACAAGTTTTAGAGAATATTGCTAAGACATTGTACAGGCCCAGCTATCCTGTACAAGTATCCTACTTACATCCTAGAAACCTAGGACAGCAACTGAGTAGGTAGTTGGTGTGGGTTTGAAAAACAAACACCAAGAAATGTAGAGTTTTGCCTTAGAACTTAACTTTAAAAATAGCCATATGGCTGAGATCTTTCATTTTTATTATTTTTATCATTTATTAGTCATTTGACTTTAACTCTATGCATTTGTTTTAAAAACATTCTAGCAAGAACCAGGTCATGAATAGCACAGTCCTGGTGGGCCCCCATTACATCTTTTTGGAATCAAAGGATCTCAGCACTTTGCATGCTCGTATCAGAAACTAATCTGAATTTGTTTGTTGATTCACTGTATGCATGGATCACACTCAGCTATCAAAAAAACGTTTTCGCTATACTGTGTATACAACAACAGTCTACCCATAAAACATGATAATTAGTATCCAGTCCACATAAATCCTCTTAAGACAAAGCTGCTACATTCTGAATCAGTCTCTGATTCCTTCCAGTTTTAACTGGGGGTACTTTGGACTGCCAAGCATAGTGATAAAAAATATATTTACTTTAAAGCATTGAACTACTGAAATTAGAACTGGCTACAATTCTGCACAATTTCTCAAGCTTAACTAAGCTCAATTTTTTTTCTGTTTGTTTGATTGTTTGTTTCCTTGAAAGTAAATAAAGCCAAAATTAAATTACTGCTATGAATGATGACTAACAGTGTAAAAGAATGCAAACAGGTCAATAGCCTTGATTTTCTTTCTGGGATATAAGGTGTCAGCAGGGTCAGTATAGATTAATGCTTGCTTCTCAGAAATGAAGTCTAAACTGCTTCAAAGTATAGCACCATGTATCATGTTGCTTTTTCATACAGAAATTCCATAGATTTTACCTTCATTTGTCAACAGTGTAATGTTATATGCTTTATCGCAGTGTTGTTTTGTAATTCCTTATGTCAAGTCATATAAAATATGTAGAGATCAAGATTTCCATATTTGTTAAATGTTTTTGTGTTTCTGTAAATATTCAGTCTTCCAGGACATGCACTACTATTATGCATTGGGATGGAAAATACTTCAGTAGAAAAGTTTCTTGAGCATTCTGTCTGTAAAATCTCCTTCAAAAAGAGAAGATTTTTACATTTTGAATCAACTTGCAGGATACTTCCTATTCCCTAATGTGTCTCTGTATTTTTCCTTGCCATAGAAAAATTACATGGAAGAAAAAGATGTGTTGGTGGTAAGGAGCTCAAATTCCTAACTTACATGATGAGCAAATGTTTCTCAGACTTGCCTGCAGGGATATTTACTGTGAAATCGCTGGAGTGCAACACAGCATGACTAACATCATGTCCTTTAACAAGGGTGTTTACAGTAGCCAAACATCCACTTCAGAGTTTAGAACTATTAATTCACTTACTGGTACTAAAGGAATGAGAGTAAGAAGTAATGTAAGAGAAATTTATTGTGACTCAGTTTAGGAGGGCCAAATCTGGATGTGTTGAGTTCTTGCTGCTCTACTAAATCAAAACTAAAGCTAGAAAATACAAGGCCTCCTCCCTCCTGCATCCCATGCCAATTACTCTCACTTTCTTCCCGCAAAGGCAATGACTGCAGCTTTAGCCAAAGGTCCCTTACACTACATCTGTTCAGCCAGATAAATCAGGGTCAATGGAATCCAATTCCTCACAAAAAAAAAAAAAAAAAGTTAAAATTTAAATATGACAGTTATACTTACTAGTTTTACAAACAAAGTATTCTTCTTCAAAGTTTCATCTCTCTGGTCTAGGAGCCTGTATAAAGCCTTCCCCTGGAAAAGATGCCCTTCAGCTAATTCCCTGTTCTCATGTGCTGTTTTCTCAGACATGCCCACCTTTCCCATCCCTTTCAGCTGGCCTCTGCCATCAATGTATCCAGGAACAGTAGACACTAGTTTTAAAGAGCCTTTTTTTAATAAAGGGCTAAAAATTGACTTCCAAGTGGATGAAGTGGGAGGATCACGTTTGTAGCAGTTATCTTCGAGTGACTGAAGAATGTCTTCCTTGGGACTTAGTTACCAGAAATTTGAGCAGCCTGGAAGAGGCTGCAGCTGTTGTGCTCTCAATTATTTCCCATCTTATCTTGCTGGGTTTAACTGTATGGCTGCAGCAAAATCTTGTCTGAGTAATAATAGAACGTGCACTGGGAGCATCCGCCTGCTGTGTGGAGTGTGAGGAGAGTCCCTGTAAGCCCTCAGCAGCAAGGGCAAGGTTAAGAAGGAAGAGAAGCATAGGGAAGTCTGTGTCACTTTCCCTGACCCCTGAATTTCTAGCAGCTCAAAATCAGATATTCAGCTTGCTCCTGGTTAGGTGAGCTCTTGTCAGGGAGAGAAATAAAGACACTTGTGTGTAGCTGCATGTATCAGGAGCTTTCTGTGCATACATCTCCAAGACATATGTCTATGATGTCCATATAATTCTTTGCTTCTCTTATACAAATGAGAATGTATCACTGTGTTTTTAAATGCTTAGTTAAAATTAGTTTAAAGTCTTTTTACCTTTTAATTTGAGATCTGGCATTTTAAAATACATCTATGTTAATTCTCGATTTCCTTTCTATTTTAATGATCTTGTGGAAATTTTATCCAACTGTTTTCTCAAACATCAGTTAATTTTTGGATTTGGAATGCAAGCTTTTCAATAAAAAGATGTTTATATTAGAAACATTCATGTAGGCAAAAAAGAATCCTGAAACCTAATTTGCTTTGTTTTCATGAGGAAAACACACTTTCAGATGTAAATGAACTTATGTTATCCATGCAGCCAAAGCTCTCTTTCTCTGTGTAGAAATTCCACAGTTATAAAAAGTTGAGATGTTGTGTCTAGGCTTATTTTTCCTTTAGGATTTTTAAGGAAATGAATATCCTTCAGTCACGTGAGGTATATCTCTACAGTGTAGTGCTGAGGAGCTTGATGTAGAAGAGAGCAATGTTAATGATGCACATCATCGGTGCTCTTTAGTCTAGGGTCAAAGGAGATACTCAAGACCCGCCTGGACACCTGCTTGCATGACCTGGTGTAGGGAACCTTGCAGGGGGGTTGGACTTGATGATCTCTGGAGGTCCCTTCCAACCCCTATGATTCTGTGATTCTGTGATTCTGTGAAATTCAGTCTATTAGCTGGAGAAAGACACACTCATAAAACAGATCCATTGCTGGGATACCCCTGACCTGCATATCAAAAGATGTGGGTGGAGATATATGTATCTATCTATCCACATAAATGTATATACATATAAATATATATATGTATGTATATACACATACATTCCAGTAGAATACTGGAAGTTAAAATAAGATTTATTGCTACTGACACTGAAAATGACAATGTCAAAAAAGTTATTCCACTGAAATAAATTTGCTCCAAATTTTACAGCTTTTACCATAAATCAGTATTTGCATAACCATTAACATGATCCAAGCCTTAACTTTTATAGCTTAGAGCACTTTTATGAATTTTAAGTTAAATATCCTATCGTCAGCAGCACAACATGCATAAATCAGCAAAGGAAACTAAAGTAAAAGCAGGTACTGTCATAATGTTTATTCTGAATTTTAACTTAAATCTGTAAAACCATAAATGCTAAAATGATTTTTAAAAGCTCAACATGCTTTCGGTTAAACATTCAAAAAACCCCAAACTCATCTCAGATGTAAATCTGTGGCTGAACTCGTTTATCCTGCTGCTAACCTCTTTGTCATCCTTTAATGGAAAAATTTCAATATCAACTATCTTAGTTTTGAAATAGGTAATCTAATTAAGTTTTATAACATAGCTGCCAGGGCCATATCATTGCTCTACGTAAACATATATCCTCATTTCCAGGGGTGCAGACATCTCATTGTGCTTCTAATAGGATAATTTTTATATTAAATTATATTAGTTTTATATTGTCTCCTGTCCCATTTTTAAATTCTGCATTCCCTGCCTTAGCAACGTGCTTGTTCTTTGCTACTGGCTACCTGGAGTATGGTTTTGTGCTAAATGTGAGCACTGCAATTTTAATAGCATATACTAATGAGTGTGAATCTTTAATTATTGGTATAAGAAGAACTCATTTATCCTAACTGAGACTTTGGTTATCTGTATGAAGATTCTTTGGTGTGAAATAAAATTCCAGTTCCCAGAATTTTTCAACTTTGGACTTCACCCCTGATTAACACATGAATCAGAAAGATTTCATCAGCCATGTCTGTAGATCAGCCAGTAAATTAGCAAGGGCAAATGTAGCACAGATGACTCATTATTGGACAATTCATCCAAAGTTTCATCCAAAATTGTTTTGAGAAGGACAAAATCATCAGCTGAAGTGTAGTCAAAGCTGAAGATTTAAACAATAAAAGCTGGGATATATAAATAAAAGTTGGATTTGGATGTGAATAAAGGACAAGCCTTGTGAAAAATCAAATTGTGTTTGAAATGCTTAGATGAAAATAAAGAGCCAACAAGATATAGGCTTATAGACGAATCCTGGTAGGGGAAAACAAGCTGGTATTTTGCATGGATAGGGAGTGGAAGAACATTCAAGCAATTCCGTTCCAGCTGAGATAGAACTAGAAACACACTGGGATGAAGTACCTCATAAAACAAAACCTTTAAAAAAGTCAATTCTTATGTGAGATTTCCAGTCCAGGGACCAAGATGAGAATTTATTGTGAACCCATCCATATGGTGCAGAAATGGAGCAAATGTGTGAGAGTTCTACTGCCGAGCAGATTACATTTTGGCTGGCTAACATAATGGTAATGAGAAATTTTTGAAGATCCAAAGCATACTTCTATCAGCTGGCAAAGAAATCTTGGAAATGGAATGGGTCTGTGAGGCCTTTGGATTCACCCTTCAAATTCAATGTCAAGGAAAAAAAATAGAACTTGATCTCTTACAGCTGTTTAGCAGCTCAGTTTTTGGTTTAGGCAGAGCATAATCAAGCCATTAAAGCTTGCTATGGTCACTGTTCTCCTGTGGGGAAGCCCAGAAAGTTGATGGGTATAGAGATGGGTCATAGTGCTGTTTTTGCGTGTTTAAGCTCCTTAGCAGATTAAAAATGATGGGCTTATCAGCAGGTGCATTTCCTAACATTTCTAGCTAAAAATTGTGCAGTCTGCTTTCATACCACTCATAATGAATACAGCGTATTATAAGAATAATGATGAATTATCCTCACTGAACACAAAGTAGATTTCCCCAAGCATATTCACATTGATTAGATTTGGTGCTCAGTTAAAGAAACAGAATCTCACAGAGGAGAGTTTTCACAGGGGACATTCTCTAACATTTCGTTTTTATCTGCATAGTCTCATGCAGCTTTCATTTCTGATTTTAAGTGATTCAGTTTCCATCTCTGCATTTGCACCAGCAGCAGTGGGCTTCACAGATTATTTCTTTACGGATTCACAGAACACTTCATGTTAGTTGTCACTGCATTGTCACTATTCAGGTATGAATTCTGCCATTATTTCAGAACCACTCACATCCTATTAAAAAGATACTGGCCAAGATCTCAAGTTAGATGCAGTTCCTGTAAATCTCTCTATCCAAACGGCACTGAGCAACCAACTAGTGACAATGTATTAACTAAAGCCCCGCACTGAATAGTCTCCACTTTGTGGCCACAGTGCTAATCATGTAGTGTGAATATGGATCTTCTCAATGGTCAGAAGCTACATGACACTGAAAAAGGAGGGGGCACAAAAAATGATATTTTTCTCATTTTTTGATGTGAAAACCCATTCTTACAATCCCATTCTTACAATCTCTTTTGCTGTAGTAATTATTGTTGTCTTTCCTAATTGCTACTAATGTTAAAATATAAATATGTAAAATCAACCATCAGTAAAATGGTCCTGGTCCACCTGTTCCAGGTAGCCCTGCTTTTTGTAAGGGCTGGATCAGATGAACCCAGAGGTCCCTTCTAACCTCATCCATTCTGTGACTATGAGTAAATAATACAATACGAAAGGATAACAGCCATTGCTTTATCTAGAAGTTCACTCTATGCATATGTATCATACTGATAGTCTGGCAGAGTAAACCTACTCACATCAACACTTATGTAATTGTAGCAGTCAATAGCACTTTTTAAATGATGCATTTAAAAAAGACTTGGTTGAAAGGAGCAGAGCTGTCCAAACTCTCAAAAGAAGCAATTATATGAAAATTTGTGCAGTAAATGCTTAATAAGTTGTTTTTAGCTTAAGGGAATCCCATTGCACTGCTCTGACTCATAAACACTCAGCAAACACAGGATATGATACAGAGCTTTATCTCACCAAGTGGCTCCCAGTATGTGTCTGGAATTTTATTTTCCTTGATCATTATGTTATATGTACTTTAAGGAGTGAACAACCTTCATTTTACAGAAAAGAAGATGAGAGCAGTTTTACTGTAATGGGCAATTAGGAATTTCAAACAGTTTAGCTCATCAATCAAAACATTCACAGTAAAAACAAAAAAAAATGAAGAAGAAAGAAAGAAAGACCCACATTTAGCTAAATAGTCTTTTCTCCTGGGGCTCATTAGTGATGCAATTTTTTCTCTCTCCTGTTTCTAACTAATGCACTGCTGGGAGTCCAGGCCAGGTGCTCCTTTCAGTTCTGTCTGCTCCCTGCAACTCTATCTGAGAGCTCCATGTCTACTCACACCAGTCTAATGTAACCTTTGGCTCTACCACATTCAATTAGAGCACCCTCCAACTCCAGAACAGCAAATGGAATAATTAACAAGTAGCTTAAGTCAGCAGTACTTGGGTGCCTTTGTGACATTTTGAGGGGTTATATGCTTTCTTATAGGGACTTTTTTCCAGTCACTGAATGGCTTTCTTTAAAAAACAAGAAAACAACCAAATATCACAACGTAACCAGAATTGTTGATTAAAATGAAATGTTGATTGAAATTAAAAGTAGCTCACAAGAGCATGAGCCTAGAGTGGTAGTATTTGGTTGAAACTGCAAGTGACTTAATGAGTTTTAAAATACTTAATTAAACTTCCAAGGCAATAGAGGACTGACTTTCATAAAATCACAGAATGGTTTGGATTGGAAAAGATCTTAAAGATCGTCTAACTCCAACCCCTCAGAATCACCTTCCATTAGATTGGTTGTACATGTTGGTGAATCTGATACCAACCTGAGTCTGAGAACATTGTTTGATTCCTTCCCTTATGCATATAATTTCAATTAGAGAGTACAGAATCATTTAAATATTTCGATTGTTTTCTGGTTAATTACTGCATCCCAGTGAAATAAGTAATGTTTTATGATTGTTCCTCCAACATCATTAGAAATACATTGTGGATTGGCCACTGAAACAGTCATTTGAGAAATGATCCACAACACATTTATAGACTCTGAACTCCAGTAGGCACCATTTTCTGGAGTTTTCATTATTATATTATACTATAAAATGATGTTGTAGTTAAAGCTACAGCATTGGTCAACATTTCTCACTGTGCAGCCTCTAATTTAATGCTACATATCTCAGTTCTCACCAGTAGGCGCAGGTGTTTCAGACTGTTAAAGAAAAAAACAACTTGCATCAGACTGAAATTTGTCACTGAGAGCTGCACAAATAGGCACAAGAATAGTTGGACAGTCTAATAAGAATCATATTATATGCTTTAACATCTGAAACGTTAAGGAAATTACATGAAGAGAACCCTGGTAAACACTAGCTCATACAGTCTGATATCTTATCTCCTTCTTGGCCCATTTGGGCTGGATCATTTCAACTGTACCTAGAGTTCTGTTTAAAACCTCTGTATACAGATACCATGGTATATTAAGATGCTTTTCACGGGATCATCCTGTCCAATCATCTACCCATCACCAATAGTTCTTACTAAATCATGTCCCTCAACACAGTGTCTGAACATTCCTTGGAAGTCTAAAGGTTCTTTGAATTTCTAAACATTCCTTGAGAAGAGCTAACTTTGTTTCACTGTTATCTTTTATTGCTAATATTATTTTAGAATACATAAACGTCCAATGAACTCTGATGCTGCTTTGTAAGTACAGTGTCAAAATTGTTACCTGGAAGAGCACAAAATAGTGTTAAATTTGAGAATGTGAAACCATTTGCACTCATATACACATTACATATACACTTTCATAGGCATTGGCAAACATCAAATTGCAGATCTTCTGTCAGTAGAAAGTTTACATTTTTTCTTGATAACTGTTCTTGGCAGCCTTCTACACTGTCATGTCTTTATTGGATCCACATGATAGAAGATAGTTCAAGAATACACAGATTATTGTGAATGACCATTGGAAGATGGAATCCAAAAGTTGATAGTGAATCTCCAGGAAAGGATGAAAAACTATGTAAGGTATCTCCATTTGGATTAAGTTGGATTTGGGATACCAGTAGAATATTATATATTCATACGTTGCCAGGATATAATCCCCAAAACCAATCTGATAGAGGCAACAGGCCATAAGTGGTACTGATAATAATTTATAACTGAAAATTCTTAACAGAATATTAGGTAAAATATAGTATGTGTCTAAATGGGACAGAGAATTTCAGTTCAGGACAGGTATCAAATCAAAATTGTCTGAGTGCCAAACTCCCTTCAACCTAAGTTCAAATGAAGATCTGGCTTCCAATTTTGCAGCCAGATCTGTTCACTTGACTTAAGTCTTGCTTTCCACAGCTTTTGTGGATTTAAACAAAATCGCATACTTCCCATTCTTTCATCAACATCAGTGTATCAATGCATTTCTTTACCTGTTGGTCTGACTAGGACTATACAAATGCAAAGGAAACCCTTTTTAAAGGCTGGCTCTAGATTTAATTATTAATTTCACCGTGGTGTTGTTCATTCGTAAATTACACCACTTGTTAGACAAAGAACCTGCAAGTGATTTATGGAACTCAACATGTATTTTATTTAATGGGAAAATCACAGCAGGGACAGATTTCATGCCTGCATGTGGCCCTCTCTTAGTTTGCCTACTTGCTGCTTCACAATAAGTGACACATATAACTGCAATCATTTCTGTGCTTTTACAAACTATTTGTAGTATTTATGTGCAAGCAAATGATACGCCTGGGTACATCTTGGCGTATGTGTTTGTAAACTGGCAAAATTTCATCTCAGGTGATTGTCATAAAAAACACAACAAAATTTATATTGAGAAATAATGCACATTGTCTTAATGAAACACACAGGAATGAGCAACCCAAAATGCTGCTAAGCAAAAGTGATTGTGTTTGTTGAGTCAAAAGTCACAATTGCAGATTGCATTGTTAACCAGACATTTCCCAGTGCATTGGAGCTGCAGATGGACATAAGCATTCAGAAAGATAGCAAAAGCTGATAGATACAACAACTCCTGCCACTGGAAAGTACTGAGAAGAACTGAAATTATACTGCTACATATGGACAGAGACTTTTCCTGTGCTGAGCAAAACTAGCACTACTCCCCTGACTGAAGGGGACAATCAGTAGGACTTAATAGAGTGAGAAAAGTGATTCTCAAGATGGAGACCAGCAAATGAGAAAAGTCAAACACAGGGAGATTAGGGGCCCTTGGATTATGTGGAAAGATGCTATTGTATCTTTAGCAGTTCATCTTCTCAGAAAAGTCCTGAAAGACATCAAGATGACAAACCTTGGTACATTTCCTTCAGCATGGGAGCAGCCTCTCCACTGAAGGCACCTCTGAAACCACAGATGCAACCATTCCTTCCAGTAAAGACCAAAATACTGCCCATTGTAAGGACAGGTACAGCTGTCAGTTGGCATAGAGCTTTCCCAAGCAGCAGAGGAATATATAATACTGTGTTCTCATCATAGTTTCATTGCTATGATGGATGTGCTGTAGGGAAGCTCTGTAAATCTGTACCTTTTTTATTTGCTCCCTGCACATGCATGCCTTGAAGAACTGTAAGAATGCTGTAAGAAAGTGACTGGTAACCAAAACAGAAATGAAGCTGGGCTTGAGAGCTGTGAGGAAAGTATAGTGTTGGCAAGATTGATAAGGTGCTTTCTGGAAGCAGATTTTTGGAATATTTGTCCAGGAATTCATGGTACCCAAAGGAGTGGACAAATAATATGAGAGCGAGAGAAAGTAAACGAACAATATTATTACCTCTTTACTACTTCTCAATATATTGTGTATTCTCTCTGTTTTTTGATGATAATAACTAGGGAATAGCCCATTTCTACAGTACTACTGGGACTTCATATAAAAGAAAAATTCCCCATATGCTATAGATATAAACAAAATAGATGTGTTATAGGATATGAATTATTGGGCAAATCGTTCTGTTCATCTCAGCTAAATTTGTCCTGCAACTATAAAATAAATCACATCCTGTAAAAGGAAAAAGAAGCAGGGTAGGGAAATGACTTTCTGCTGGAGTCAATTTGTGCAGCAAATTCTGTGCAGTGGGTCCAAGACCTTAGGAGAACACAGATTTCTATCTTTATTAGCATATACACAATATAAATAAGATAAATGCTCTAAAATAAAGAATTGCATGTGGACTCTGTGGGTAGGCTAAACTCGCTTTCAGAAATACCATTCTTATAAGGGAATATCTTGAGATATTAATATTAATAGAATTGCTGTTTTCCCATAAACTGCATATCTTGGACATCTCTGTGTCATGTTGCTTTACTGGTCATCCTAGAAGAACAGCTTGAAATAAGCTGCAGGACTGGAAGTGCTGGTTCTTTGATGCTATACAATCATAATTCTCACAGGATTGAGATCAGGATCCTAAAAGTTTTGCTCATAATGAATAGCATCACACTTGAAGAAAATTGCTTCTTGGTATGGGCAAAGCTGGACAATTTGGTTGGGGCCACCAGGACCACATGGCATGATGACATAGGTCAGGTTGGAAAGGCTGCCCATTCTCTCTAAGCTGCAAGGAGAGGGAGTGTGAGACTTACACAGTCCAGTAGCTGTCACATGGGATCACAAATGTATATCCCACAGGATCAGTTTCCTGCTGTTGAATGGGCAGATGTTTCAGGGATCTCATTCCTCCCAGTCTTCATCTTCCCAGCCTAGATACAAGTGCCAGCAACACCCTGTCTGGATGGCAATATTTCCAAGAATGCTGTTAGACCACAATAGCTCATTAGTCCCAGGGATTCATACGTTTTGCTTGCAGGTTGCCTCCAAACTGCAAGGCCGATAAACCATCTGTAGACGTTGTATTATTTCCAGTATGCCTATTAACAATTTTTCATACTCAGAATTACATAGAGCTCCTGACATCAATGGCAGAGGAAGAAATGGTAAACCAGTTTCTTTCAGAATGCTATGGCCAA
This sequence comes from Perdix hodgsoniae, assembly GCA_035772895.1. Classification (NCBI taxonomy): domain Eukaryota; kingdom Metazoa; phylum Chordata; class Aves; order Galliformes; family Phasianidae; genus Perdix; species Perdix hodgsoniae. The sequence continues at coordinate 2,308,377 of JAPSGF010000011.1, forward strand.
TATTTTCAATGCAATCATTATTTGTCTTGTCCATAACAAAGCTATCAAGCTTACAAAACTGCTGTTGTGTTTTATATCCTCTCAGAAAATAAATATCTTAAAAACATACAGATTTCAACAAGGCTGAGGAAGGCTGGGACCAAAAGTTTTATGATTTTTTTTTTTTTTCTTATGAAGGATTTAGGTGTTTCTGTGTTTCACAAACAAATTCTAGGATCCTTTTAAGTTGGAGTGAGTGTAGAAGCTATAGCTGCATCAGCATAAGATTTTAAGCCAGTGTGGGAAATAGACCTGAACAATCAAATCAAAAGTCCTCCTCAGTACAGGAAGTTTTAGAAGTGTACCTGTTTCTTATCAGAAATTAATTGGCATTATAATTATGATTTCTGTAATATTAAACAGTGATTGAAACACCGAAATAATGGAAACATCAGATAAAACCAAAGCACCGCACAGATTTTTTTAATCTTTTGTAAGTTCTTTGATCTTTTAGATTAGTAGTGTAAAATGAATGAGCACTGTTCCTTTGCTTTGTTTATGTGTCTAGATTTATCTTGCAGTGAACTAAGGTAAATGTTTCTCTATTTTTAGCTGAGCAGTGAGTTTTCCTTTAAAAAGATTCCACCCACCCTCACCAATTACTAGCAGATCTTGAAATGAGGTTCTGCTAATTAATCAAAAACTTCTTATAAGCTCAGACAAGCCAGACCCAACTGACTTTGAAAGTATCTGAAAGCATAGAAGTAACAGCAAGAATTTCTTAGCCAAAGAAAACATCTTTATATTTCTAATAGGCAAGGGACTCCGTGCAGTTCAGCACTTTCGCAGTTTTAGATGGAGCAAATGAGGCCATTTGGAAAAGGAGCATTTTTTAAAGTACCCAGGCCCTTACTATGGACAGTGGTAAAAGTCCCTTTCACTTCAAAGAAGCAGAAGATCTATCAGAGCATGGCCAATCTAAAAGTCCAGTTTTATTTGCTTCATTGACATCACCAGTGTTTCTCATTCCAGGAAAAGATTCCCTGCAGGTTGCCTAGAGTATCAGCAACCCACATTATGTAGGAAAGAATGACTCAATTTTCCACTCACCACATAGAATCATATTATTTCTTGTAGCAGAAGAAGACAATCTTTGCAGATACAAATTCCCCACTCTTTCAGATGAACATGAAGAAAAGCACCAGAAAACCTCTACTTAAACTTAGAGGAATGGCTGTGATGGGCAGCCCTGGGAGAGAAGCTCAGCCTTCTTTCGGTCAAGTGAACGTCAGACTATAAGGAAACGTGTTTACAAGACAGTGTATAATACTGATAAAAAATAACATCCTGGATTTTGTTTTTCAAATAACATTCTGAATTAGTTTAGTTATTTTTTTACTTTAAGAAAACTGGAAATACAGTCAAGAGCCTCTGAAACTTCTAAGATGTGCCAGAAATAATAACCAAAAATAATAATTAAGAAAAAGAAACTCAGATAAGGAACAGACATGAGAAGAAGCTCCTTTACCTTGAGATCTAAGAAATGGAACAGACTGCCCAGAGAGATGTGGAGTCTCCTCCTCTGAAGATAATCATGACCCATCTGGAAGCTTTCCTGTGTGTTCTACTGTGTGAACCTACTTTAGCAGGGGGGTTGGACTTGATCTCCAGAGATCCTTTCCAACACCTACGATTTTGTGATTCTGTGATTTTATAACTCAAAGTAAGAAAGAACAGCATACAGTAAAACATACAGAAAAGTTCAGCTTTACTTCCTTTGTACTCTGGCAAGAGCCTGGACCAAGGACATATATACAGCTGTCCTGATGAAGCTGCACAGTTTTGATTTACCTTCAGATTCATTCACAGGAGACACTGCGATTTATCTCATTTGGTCCTTTAAGGAGATGTTTTATAGCCACTGAGGGGGTCCTCTTGCACTCAAATGCCTTTAATAAGGCAGATTAACCTTTTAGGAATAGCATATTTCTTTCTGCTTAAAGCATCCATGACCTCTGGCTGGTTGATGTGAAGCAGGTTGGCACTATGGAAGAGGAAGAGCAGAAATCTCTCATACCATGCCTTCACTTTGATCTGATGCTCAATCCTAATGTCATACACAGCTGAGAAATGTGATGATTCAGAAAATTGGCTGAGTGCGAAAGGGGAAAAATCTTAAAGACAGTGTCGTACTAAGAGTGGGGACTGGCATCTGGTAGGGTTGTGGTGAATCTGCATTTGGTCTACCGTCTTTTCACAAAGAATAAATAAGAAGACAACTTTTAGCACTCACAGCTTTGGGTTAGGTTTTGTCTGGAACTTAGCAGATGTGAGGATGTGAATAAAAGCTCCATATAAAGGTCAAAAATGTGGAAGAGTCAGGCTTTTCAATGCTGCCTGGTGCATTGTGTTTTTATCACTGGGCTCACACATTCCTTACTCTGAGTTATCTGTGGCCAAAACAGAATTTCCAGCATTATAGCCATTGCAAGTCATTGCATTAGGAAAACAACAATTTCTGAAGACCGGTATTGATTTTAAAATAACATTTTTCATGCTTAAAAAAGAAGGAGCATCTTCCTTTCAACATTAAAAAAAAAAAAAGATTTATTATCAGGCTGAAAATTCTCATTAAACATTTCATTTGCTTTTTGTTTTTTGTTTGTTTGTTTGTTTGTTTTTGTTTTTGTTTTCCTTTTCTCTATGTTTTGAAGATGGAGACATTGGATACTGCATATTAAACAGACTGTTCCACAGGTCCATGTTCCCCATAATTTTTTCTTCCCTCACTGTATCAACACCTAGAAATAACTTAGTTGACTTTGTAATGGATGCATATCATTATTTAAAATACATTTCTGAACATTTTGGATTTTTTTTTTTCTGTTTAAACTCTCCAGTTTTAGAGAAGTTTGTTGGCTGTATTTACAAGTATTTCCTTTTAAAAATTATTTACTGTTATGCAAACAGGCATGTGGTCTCTTCAGCCTTAATTTAGAATATCCATCTCCAGAGAACCCAAGACCCTAAATTTAAAGATAAACTAAGGCTGTTTGTTTTCCCAAGGAATCTGCTCTGCAGACACAGCAGCAGCCACTCACCAAAATGGCAGTAGTGTCACAAGTTCGCTGGTATACAAACTTTGTCTGGTTATAAAATGTCAGAGACTTATTAAATAATTACTCGAATAACTCTGACTTGAAATACTTAAATCAGGCTCTTTAGTTTTAGTTCTTCTACTTCAAAAGTCTTTCTAAGATGCTGTACTAGTGGTGCTGTTAATATATCACTGCCAACCCCAGCAATTAAAAATCTCTTGCCACAACTTTTAGCTCTGCTTTCCTTTTTCACTTCTGATGTGGATTAAAGTCTGCAGTCACAACTATGATAGTTTGAAGACATTTGATCCTACAGTATTTATCCATTATTGGCTTTGTTTACCCAAGGGAAAATTAAGTGCTATGCCTCAGAGCACTGAGATTTGTAATACTCTGATGCCTTCAGTGATCTCTGGCAGATGTGAGTTGTTGGGAAAAAAATGAAAAGTTACTTCTCTGCTTTGGGAAGCCAGCTTTGCACACTGTTTGCCCTTGCAGGTGCACATGTAATTTGCCAGGGAAACTGTACAGAGGTGAAAATGGTTGTAATGAAATGATGATTCAGTGTCACGTAGTTAACAATAGTAGTTTTCCATAACAGTTTTCTGTTATGGAAAATCATCTTTCACTCTTCTCGCTGTCTTCCTGCTTGGGTGACCCAATGAGACACAGTTAGGGAGCTGCAGTTTGCTTGCTTTGCAGAGCATGCTTCTCCGAAGACAGTCTCCAAAAATTTCTTGGCTCGTAAATTTAGAGCTGTAGGGCATATTTAGCATGCAGTAGGACACTGGTACTGAGAGCCAGCTTCTCTGCAGCCGTGTGTATTCTTGCTTAAAGAATTGCTAGGAGATCAGAATGCCCAGTTTTAGTAGGTACTTCTCTTAGTAGTATACACAATAACTTTGAAACCTACTTTTTATAATTAGTTGTACACAAAAACATATCTAATATATAGCAGTGTTGTAATTAAGTAGTTTTTATTCTTGCAATACTTTGCCTGAAGTAGGGAAGTGTTAAACTGTTACTGTTTAATCTGAATAGAAAACTGAAGAGATACTTAGTGGAAACCTGAATCCTCTCACTACTGTAACTAACAAACAGCTCTGCTAGCAGTAGGTGAAAAAACTCATTTTGACAAGTTTGGGTGGACCACGAGCTCCCAATGAATCTCCTTGACACTCTCCAGGTTGAGAGTCAATTCAAGAGGCTGAATCCAAGTCACCACAGGGGATCTTGGCAGTGTCTGTGTCAAGCTCTTTCAGATTGATTGAAAACATTAGCCCCCAAAAAGCCATTCTCATATACTCGGTGAGGTGGCAACATGATATATTAATGGCCTGAATCATTACAGCAGAAAAGCAGAATAAGCATAAAGAACATATTAAAATGTAAAGCCTTGGCCTACTCACATTTAAGAGAGAGCTGTTCTTTGGTATTCAGTTATGTGACCGAAATGCAACTAAAAAGATTGAGGTGATTTGCACAGCACTGAGAAAAAGATCCTCAGAAATGTTATTATAGTATATCTGCTTTCAGAAAACAGGGGATGCTATTGGACCAAACCTCTCCCTCTTACACCAAACAGGACAAATGTTACATGTATGGTTCCAGAAATAGCAAATATTCCAGCAAAATATTTCTGTTAACAGAGGAAGAGATCTTTTTAATTTTTCTTTTGATAGTTTAAAGTTATGTACCTATTTATAGGAAAGCTTATGAATAAATCTACAGATTAAGAAATTCCACGAGAAAACGAGATCAGAGCCGAACAACTCTCTTTCACTGAAATTCCATCAGGAATGAGAAGCCCATTTTTAAGAATGATATATGTAATACTTAGGCAATGGCAGAAGGAAAAAAAAAAATAATTAAGGAGAAAATGTAACCTGAGTCCAGATCTGTATCTGAAATAAATCAGTGTATCTTCTGTTGAATCAGTAGAACTATAGTAGCTGAAAGTCATCAATTTGATGTCTAAAAAAAATGATAGTAGTTAAGAAGACCAGGATGGCAAAAGCCCAATTGCTTGTATACATATTTAAAATTTTCAGCATTCACACAAAATAAATTCACACATTAGCAGGAATCAACAGCTACCTTTAAGAGAATTCAGCTTTGTTCCCTAATAAACAAACACAGTCAGGCTTAGTGAGCCAAGCAAACAACTGAAGGCATTTCTTTTGTACCAAGTATTGTAATAGCTCTCACATATGGCAAATAAAATTATGCATCTCACCGGTAGGGTGGATTATAAATGTTATCCATGAACAATGACTTGTATTTCAATAGATAGCAGCTGCATTTTTGTAAGGAATGATACAGGAAGTTATGTCAAAAGCAAAAAAAAATTGGACAGTCAGGTAAAGGGGAAAATGTAAGTTCCCAGTCCTGAGAAAAGAAAGAGCTGGCCTTCAATTGTCTACTTAGCTCTTTGCACCCGGTCCTATTCAAATATGCAAGAATGATTGATTTAAGATAGTATGCAAAACTTCTCTCACTCTGTAAGAGTACAGTTACGACTGAAACATGTGTGCCTTGTTTTAAACAATCTCCATGAAAGAAGGGCACAGAATGCTCATTTGGACTAAAATTATTTCACAGATTATGGAATTTACTGTGTCTTATTTATAAAAGTGGCTACCATCACAGATGTGAACTGTACAAACGGACAGAACTGATTGATTACCCCATAGATAAACTAATTTCACACATAATCAAGAAAAATTAACATTTGAAATATGGGAATAAGTACAGAATAAATTCAGTTTCAAGCATAATAATGGAGTTGTTCTAGATGTGTGAAGTGCAATTAAAAGGTTATCTCAAGTTGATAAGAAAATGATTGTTCTGAACACATTATTTTATCCTTATATTTTATTTTGTCTTCCACCATTAGACAGACCAGCCTATTTTTTGGATGCACTATCACTTCTCTAGTAAATATCAGCCCCAGCAAATGAAGTTCGAGGCAGTATGTGAACTGACACAGTGAGAGGAGTTTGCTGTTCTTTCTCTTTACAGTAACATCAGGTGAATGTTAAATGTTAAGAAGAGAGTTGTACGGAAGAAGGAGGCCAAGGACTGCTCAGTTTTCATGCATAGGACAAGCTCAAGAACAAATGCCGACTGTGGAAGCACAACTGATGCTCAATCATGCAACATAGGCTTTTTCTGCACATTTTCCCTTGCACTAGATATCTTTGGCTCAGTGTATTTTGGAAGATCACCTGGAAGTTTTAAAGTTTATGCGGTTTATCTGGTGCTAAATCCAGAGCAAAATGAGAGCAATCTCAATGTCCCTATAGCTGAGAAAATAAAAACCTTTCTTCTCAGAACAATGTAAGGAAGAATACCTTAATTACTGGCCTATGTTTAGTGCTGGAAGCATGGATCTGACCTGTTTCCCATTAGAAGCCAAGTGGTGTTCTCAAAAGAAAATGTTTCTCAAAAGGAAATGTTCAGATGAGAAATAGTGCCCCAAATATTTTTGCTGTACTGCTTGCATGCTGTTTGCTGGACTGTTATGAATTCTAAACTATATTTTCTATTTGTCTTCTGGGCAAAAATCCCTTGCCTAAAGCCATTCCCATGTGTGATCTGAGTTAGTTTATCATGAAGTCAATCAGTCACACCTTTACACACTGCCTCTGTAAGTCTGTGGGGTATGAAAAGAGCTATTTTAATACAAAACAACCTTATCTCCCTGTACCTCTAATAAACACAAACTATGTCTCGTATTTTTGTCATAAACACTCCCCTTTCCCTGCTTATAGGCTGCGTGTGTTGGAAAGGTTTTGTGAAACAGACCTGTATATCCATTCATGTTTCTACATACCTGATTTTCTTTTTTCAGCTAACCTGTCTACACATCACCTCACCCAATCACTAAAACCATTGTCAGATATACGGAAAATAATGCCTGTGAAGTTTGGCTCTTAAGTAGAAAGTTTTTTTTAAGTTGAGGGACTGCAAGACCTTTTCGAGGGAAATACTAAGCATATAATGCTATTACAACATCTCAGAAAATCTTTTTCAAGGAAGCTTTAGTTGCATGCTGCATATATTCTCGAGGGTCTCTTACAAATGACTAAGGAGGTGCTGCCTTCACTGTGTTTGTAGAGCACTTTTAACTACAGTCTCTGTCCCAAACACAAGGTGAAAAGTCCTGTGATGTGTGCTGCTACCCTCAGCTAATTTGAAACATTTAGTAAGGCCTGCAGTTCATTGTTTTAAAATCATACATCTTTAAACGGCACAGCTGTTCACCTCTGATTGCCAGCTAGATAACAGCTATAAAATACAAACCATAAGACAAATATTTCTGCAGATTTGCTAAGTTATAGCCATCCAACAATATTCCCTCTGCTTCTCAATATGCAAACACCCTTTCTACTGTTAGGTTTTATGACTGCGGAGGATGGAAGTTGTAAAGAATGTGATACCATTGTGCTGTATCATAAACTGCTATTTCACTAGATTCCCCAATTTCTTGGGGGAAATCTAGCGCAAAAAAGCAATTTACGTGGAAAAGAAATAATTTATTAGGAATATCTTTCTTCATGGATACAGTCAAGTACATTACCATAAATATGTTTTGCAAATACGGTGCTCTGAGTACAGACCACCCCTATTACTGCCAGTGAGTCGAAATATGCATAATTCTGCTTCTCCAGTTCTAACAGTTCTGCATTAATATGGTGTGAAAAACCTATATATAGAATGCTTTTGTTAAAATCAGATTATACTAATTCTATATGAAGTGCTTTAATGAAAAATATTTAATGGCTGAAATACTGTAAGACTGCAGTTAGAGTGCAGGTGCAAAAATGATATTCTACACTCCCTGGAGAGCAAACTTGTACATACTGTGAAATATCAATTAAAGTTTATAGTTGCCTGCACCAGTTAAATGTCTTTTTTCATGGGAAATTTTCATCTTCTCTTATGAAACAATCACTTGGGTTAAAATGTGTACTGAATTATGTGGGCATTTTGAGTTATTAAGGAATAGATTTGTTTTACAAGCAAGCTGTAAGCATTCTTTGCAGTTTTTATGAGGTCATCTACATGACTTTTAAATGGCATTCTTGGCCAACCTCGATTCTCAGATCAGTTCATTAATTCACACAGCTGTCTTTAAAAACTACAAGAATAATATATGCTGGAGTCTGGAAGAAAGAAGTGGATTTTGAAGCTGTATTTCAATCATGGGCCCTGTTGACATCATAAACTACGAGAGGACAGCCTAAGCTGTTTTGTGAACAGCGGCAAGCTTGTGGTTGAAATACAGTCTGGTCAATTGATTTCTTTCAGAATATATGGAGAAAAGATGCTAAGTTTCTCCTTCAAACAAGTAAGTGCACCTTCCAGAAAGTGTTATCTGGAACAAAAGCAATAATCAGTGTTAGCAGATCATGCCAATAAAATCTTGCATTCTATGGCATATGCCATGGTAGTCAGCCTGCTCACACACTTCAGGATCTGAATAGAGAAGATCTGGATTTAATTTCTGACTCTGCCACACTTCCTGGGTGATGTTGGACAGGTGTCTGATGTCTGTGTGCTTCTGTTCCACATCTTTATATTACTGAATAGTATGCTCCTTGTTTATCCTTCTTTTCAATTCTTCTTTTCTATCTCTCCTTGTTATCCTAAAATGCCAGGGTTTGTCTCTCAGGAAGTGTTTGTGTTTGCATTTGCATTCAATGCCACTAGCTGATACCTCAAAACCCTACTGCAAAGAAAATCAAATCCTAAGTATACTGGTACAAAAAACATAAATTAAGGGGATATTTAAGTGAATGCGATCTTTTTTCTTTGTCCCTTTCTATATTTTTCTTTTACCTTTTTCTTTTTTACTTTTTACTTTTCCTTTTTATCTTGCTTTTCCTTTTCCTTTTTCTTTCTCTTTGGAAAGTTTTAGAGAAACATTTTAGGAAAAAAAACAAACAAACAGGTTTTTGCCATAAAAGATATTCCTATAGCCACAACTTTATATAAAACACAAATGTCTATTGCATTTGTGTAAAACTAAAATATTTGGAGTCTTAGAAAGGATTTCCTTACATTTACATCTAATTATGTTGTTGGTCAGATAAGCTTTTAATGATACTCCAGATACGCAGACAGGCCTGGTAGACTATGCGTTGGAATCTCTCAGATTTGAGTATGGGACTGTGTAAAGAAATGCAGTGCTCACCCACAGTCACACAATATTGGAATTAGGGGCAGATGAGCAGCATTTTAGTGAGACTCAACTGTTAGTTGAGGCATTAACACTGTCCATCTCCCATCCTCAGAGCAAGAAACCTGGAAGAAAAAAAAAAAGGAAAAGAAAGGTAGAAAAGTCCAGGTTGGACAAAGAGGAGAATGTGATAGGTGGAATTCTATTATCGTAACCTGCAAGGAAGTTGCTGTGCACATTAGAATGTATAGAAAGCTCATAAATGACACTGTAAACTGGACATCACCACAGATTTGATATAGATTAAATCAAGAAGGAATAGCACAAACCATCCACATCACCCCAAAAAAGTCCTGAAAAAAAAAATAAATAAAAAATAGGATACATGCTCTGGAAAACTCAGAAACTGCTCTGCCCTCATTTTTTGGCAGATCTCATAGAATCCCATGGAGAAGAAAAACATTGTGCTCCCACTAGCAATATGACTGCAGAGTCTCAAGAGAAATATGAGGTGATAATTTGAATACTAGCTATCTATTGATATTCAGATTTCTGAAAGAGTGCCCTCTTCCCTGAAGATTCATGCTAGGGACTAGCACTTATTTTTTGGCCTCTTATACCTTTTATGCTTCTTTTTATTAGTTAATTCTGTTTTCTGCAGGTGTTCCCTGTAAGACAAAAGATCTCAGTATCATTAGTAACAGGTAATGTATGCTGGCAGTTAGAGTAGTTGTTACAGTAGAGCAACTTGTTTCAAGCACTACATCCCAAGCATCTCATTTACAGTATCCCTTGTTTACCAAGGGATACGGCCATGCTTTCTCATACTACTGCTTTCATGTCAGGAGACAAGATGTGAATCTTCCCTGCATCACCTCACATACTCAAGAAAGTGCTAACAGCTTTCAAGCATTAAGTTACAGTCTACATATTTGCTTTCAAATACTAAAATTTACAATGGCATCTTTTTGCTTCAGGTTTGCATGGGAGCTCTTGACAAGTATGAATGTCCAGGTTGCACTTAAAATATCTTTGGAAGTCTCTGGAAAGAGCTGTAGCTTCAAGCTGTGCCTCTGGAAACCTCATTATGGCCCTTGACTCATGCGAAGAGGCAAGACCTTCATCGTCACGTGGAGAGTGAAGAGAGCTGGGCAGGACATGGGCAATAACATTTCATTCACTGCACAACCTGTGCCTGGTGAGGAGAAATGGTTTCCCCTTAAAGAACAAAATCCACTCTTTTCAAACCAGAATCCCTGCCATTGAATATAATGCAAAGAACACCTAAGCCATGGGTAGAGACCTTCCTTATTCCTTGGCAGTGTTGGCATTTAGTGGAAAAGTAATCACACAGGTCATAAAATACGTTGTGCTGTAGCAGGCCATTTGTAACTATGAAGCAGGGAAGACTGTGGAAGCACACGTGCATCTCCAGACACTCTGAAAAGACTAAGCATTGCTGCTTCTGATTCTCTACATTCCCTGCTGGGAAATTGGCTGATACGTGTAAAGCCAACAAAGATACATTGTGATTCACTCTTCAGCTTTCTACCTTTATAGCTTCTTCATGCTTCTAAGGCTCAAAGCAGCACTGGCTATGGTGAGTGGTGTGGTTACTTTCTTTCTGCAGTCTTTGCTATGCTTGGCTGGCACAGGCCATTAAAAGGAAAGAATAACATGGCTGCCCAGCATTGCTCAGCTTGTCCGTGCCTTAACTGTTCACATGTAATGATACCTTCGTTATATAACTGCCATATAACTCTGGATTTTCTGGCCTGATAGTTGGCTTCTTGGAAAGAAAATGTATTTCCCAAACTGTTTTCTTCCATATATCATGATATCCGTGAATGTTTTGAATGTTTTCACTTAGCAGTTTGCTTTCCTTCTAATTTTCCCAAAGGAACTTACTGCAAGTCCTCAGCACCTTTGAGCCTGCCACATCCAGCGGTTGAGAGGATGGCACCATTTCCAGTAGTTTTTTTTTTCAGCACCGTTTGCTTCCAGGAACATCTGAAAGTGTTCAAGTCACCTGCTCCACTTCTCTGCCAGTTCCCTTCCGAACTCAGACTGCTTCAGTTGTTCCATTTTTCCCACTTATGTACTTTATTTCTAACACCGTGTAAAAAAGACATGACACAGGCCTTTTGGCAAGGATCATTGGGGCTTTTCCTCCTTAGGTCATTTCCAGGACATAGTCACGTGAGACCAGCAATGACTTTAAAAGATTCACTCATCCTGCAGGCATGAATAGGCTTCAGTAAGCACCGTGCTGCACAGATGCTTTAGGTCCCCTCTCCTACTCAACAGGACACTGGGGGAAGCAGGCAGTCCTTAGCCATCATAACTGCTTCTACGTGACTTCATCTTCTCCTACTGGCCAGAAGTGAACAGGAAAAGCAAATGGCGACATTTTTTTTGCAGCAGTTGTTCTAGTCTGCAGCTGTGTTTAATTAATTACTTGGGGAACTGAGATGGGTAGAAGAGCTTTTGAAAGCTGTTGAGAACAGAGCTGTCTGCAAGCTAATTATACTTTTACAATAATCCCTTGGGATTCTTGGACTTTTCATCCTCTGACTGAAAAATACATAGCAAATCATCCAAGGATCCCCTATATTTTTTGAACAAAAAAAAGAGTGCTAAAGAAAAACAGGATCCAGTCAGGAAAGCTAGTAGGTCTTTCAGCGTCTTAGCAGACAAATCATAAAAGATAAAGAAAATATACAGAGAATCTTCGAAGGTTTTTCTTCCTTCACCCAAATGTTTATTTAAATTTGATTTTGGTGCTTTAGGTAGCTGACATGATTCATTTTAACAAAAATACTTACTACTGATCAAAACCACTTGGGAAAGTTCTTTATAATGAACAGAGTTGCCAAGGAAGGAAAAACAACCAGAATGTCACTTAATACTTTTGCTCATTTGGGGATGAAAAATGTGTATGTTAATACAGAAACATTACTACCTCAGAGCCAAATGAAAGATTTTTTGAGGAGCTCACAGAGTATATTTTTTTTGTCAGACCAAACTTTTACTGTAGGACATGCCAGGTTACGCCTGATAAACTACATTGAGAGGCAGAAGGGAAATGCTGCCTGAGTACCTGGTGAACTGGGAGAGCTGGTAACAACGCATGGTTCTTTCATAAGAAGAAGTGAGACAGGTCTCTTGCTTTGTGTGCGGAACTACACACTCCAAGCTACTCATGCAGTCAAAACAATGCATGAATCACTCTGAGAAAAGTAAAGATTAAAAATGAAAAATATCTTCCAGTCTGTGCCCCCAAAGTGTTTTCTTTTCTTTTCTTTTCTTTTTTTTTTTTTTTCTTTTTAAATCTATTTATCTCCGCATAAGCCTCAAAGATCTTTCAGCACATAAATCATTCTTCAGTGTAGAGGATTTGCCATCCTCTAAGAGGCACACATCTGCAAATCTATCAGAAATTAAAAAGCACATATGCAAGGTGAGTAAAATAGTGTCAGCCAGAGCCTAACAATAACCATCAGAGCCACTGCTAGTAAAGGTCTACTGAATTTCTATTCAGACAGCGAAGTGATATAAGAGATGGCTACTTAGTATCAAGCTATATCTCTGTTAAAGCACCATCATTTTCAATCTTTCTATATAAAAAATGTGCCAGCTCAGCATATTCTCTGGAGCATAACTGGTCTAAAAATTAATGGAACCATTAATTAAGATGTTAAGACTCAAACTACATTTGTTAAAACTAACACTTGATCTGTTTTGTCTTCAAGTCACCTTTTTAAACACAAATGTTATTCCATGTTAGCAACAAGAATGCAGTGACACAATGATAGTTTCAATGAACATATCTGAAGCTTCTTTATTTTTAGTTTTAATATGGTTAGCCCCACTAATGCAGATGCAATAGCCATTTCACTAGCCATTCACTAGCGACACATATTTTCAGAGCTGAGTGTGAGGCAGCCACAATAGAGATAATGCAGCAGTTGCTGACACTGTGGGCGGACAGTGGAAATAAATTGTGGAATAAATCAGTTGTATGGGCAACTGAAGGGAGCACGGGAGTAGTTAGTGTAATGTACTGGCAGCCACCAGAGAGACAACCTATTTGGCTGATGGCTGGAGAGACTTTTCTGCAATATTTCAGGTATCTAGAAAAGACAACATTTTTTCAAGCTAAAGTTATGCCTGACACATTCATTTAGGGCATGTCATTAATAATTGGGCCAAGAGGAAATATCCCAACACACAGAGTCAACAGAACGGTTCTTAAAGCAGCTGCTGCAGTGCAGTGAATTCAAAGTCCAGTTAGTAATTTTCTTATGTCTTGATAAAAACTTCGTGGAGGAGTGTGAACTTGGCAGTATTTCTCTTCCCTCCCTGCCCCTCATTTTTCTTGCAAAGGAGAAAGAGCGTGCTTTGGGTTTTGGATATGCCATAAAAGATACTATCAGCAGCTGAAGACTGCAGATGTAGCTCCCTGCCTCTCTAATTTGCTCCAGGTATGACCCCATGATGTCCTCTGAAGGTGACTTTTTATTGAAGTGCATAAATGGAGGTACTCCCTTTGCCTGGACAGGTATGGGCTTTCAGAGCTGCTTCCATCTCTCAGTCCCCTTTGGATGTTATGAAATGGGTTGGAAAAGAGGGTGAAATGTTGAATGTGTGCCCAGTGTTTCTTTTTCTGATATTTTCTCTGGTATTGTATTTCTCACTTTATAGCCTTGTATCTCGATCTTCTCAAATGAAAAGACACTCAAGGAGGTCCTCACCTGGAATTAAGTATTTGTCATGAAAACAGAAACCTGTATCCTAGGTGGGACCAGTTCTCTATAGATGTGTGACCAGCTCTCTTTAGCTTGTGTATCATGAAGAAAGCTTGTATCTGGATGAACTAAGTTTAATAATTCAACAGTAACTATATAGCTTTAGTTTCAGTGTCATTTTCTTCAGAGTGATTCTTCCAGAGTTTGCAGTAGCCTCTATCTGTGCAATTCCTAGACAGGATAGCACAGCAAAAACAGAGACTTGTTCAAAATAACACGGTTTAGTGGGCACTGCAGTGATGGGTTGATGGTTGGACTAGATGGCCTTTGAGATCTTTTCCAACCTTAATGATTCTATGATTCAGTGAAAATGAAAACTTTTTCTCTGTCTTCTGGCTAGGAATATTTGCTATTTTCACTCAGGGTACTGGTTATTCTTATCGAGCATTTGAATGATCAGTTTCCCACTTAAAGTCTTAAATCTCACTGGATCAACTGTACATCTGCTTATTTCTACTGTTTTCTGTAGATTACTGAATATAAGAAAGAGAAAGTCACCAAATCAGGTGCTGAGTACAGTCACAGAAGTAACATGAGCAAAGACAAAGTACCCAACCTCATCTAAGGTTTAATAATGTGGAATTTCCTTTGGAGATTTCCACTGCTAGTTACAGCTGAATTAAGCCAACCACTATTTTTGAGATGTTTTATTATTATTTTTATTTTTTTTTATAGGGCATGTCAAGATACACACTGAAAAGTGGATTCCCCAGTGCTGCTGGGAATAAATACAAAGGGTGGTATCTGGTAGACTATCTCACATGGGATTTTCACACTGAGTGCATTTCAGAGTGCTCACACCAAAGGTGAGGAAACAATAAGGGATGGTGAAAATCAAACAAAAGGGAGATTGGAAAAGACAAGATGTCAGACTAGCTATTTCTGTAGCAAAAGATGTATAGTACCTATGATCTCCAAAAGATGTGGAATATTGTATTTTCTGTTGATTCGCTAAGGTAAATCCCATTTCAATGAAATATCCCAATGTTAGAGACATTTCTGCCACATCATCTGTCCTGGTGCTTCCATGGCTCTGGCACACAGTGCAAACAAACAAGAAATGGGTGAACCAGAAGGTAGCACTGGTATCTCTCCCATTTGGTCTTGAGATATCTCCTTCAAAGATAAAGCTACAAAGCGATCATCAAAACGGATGATACAGCTTGTATAAAGATGAAAACTGCATTTCCCCTAACATCTCTACCAGTGCTAATCATGCATGACATTTATTAATGAACTGTATATAATATAGTAAAACGTTTTTTGATTTGATATGTAACAGAGTGATTTCAGGTTTTCTGTCTTACCAGCATATTTCATGGATCACTTCCCTTTCCATTACTGATTGCACAGCATTTCTGGTGCAGCAACGAGAGCTTACAAGGTAAGCTGATATTGGGTTAACATTTGTGGAATAATGTAGCTTTCTTTTAGCAGAAGTATCAGATGGAAAAAAGAATAGGATTCAGCAGTGTGTGGCCAGCAAGCCCACTGCAGGTCAGGGCTGCCATTTGACAGTTCCTATCCTGTACAATCCACTAAATGGAGAATCTGCTGCATTGCGATGTCCACAGTCAGATAATGTTATTTTGATATGTGTGGTGTTATTTAAATTACTCTGTGTTTGTTGGAATCTACTGGGGAAAAAAATTGCAACAGTATAATGTTTATATTAATCTCAGGTAATTCAAATGTTGTTTTTTTTTTTAAAGGCAGTCACCTTATACTTCATACCTTATGTATTGGAATGATTTAATGTCAAAGAAGTGCAATTTATTCTAATCAAATTTTCTTCAGAAATGAAACTTAGATTCTAGTGGGACTTCATAGATTACACACATTTCAGAACATGAATCATGGATTTTTTTAAATTGGAACTGAGCAATGACAAATCCTACAGTGTTATTAGCTCAATTTCTCTATTTTTTGCCAAAATCAAACTAATTTTTGAAATGCTTTCCCGAGAGTTTCCTCTAATGTATTTTTAAGTGACTCATATGATACAACTTCTGGCATGCCCCTTCAGTGAATATTCCCAAATCTAATCAACTGATTAATATATTTTCTCTTCTATTTGAATTACATTTGCTTCCAATAAATATTTTCTTTTAACTTTCATTCCAATATTTATATGTAATATAGTATAGAAATGAAAAAAAATCACTATTCATAAATATGATGTATTGGTATACACATAGCGTTTTAAAAAGCCGTTTGACTATTCTTAATTTCATAGAATCACCAAGGTTGGAAAAAATCTACAAGACCGTCCAATCCAATTTACTTTCCAGTCCCTTTGTTGGTGATGCAGGTATCATTACAGTAGCTGTGTCCTCCATTCAGAAGAGTCTGATCCAAATTTCAATCACATCCGGGTGGATCATGGCACCTGTGTGGTATGACTACTGACAAGCAGGTTAGCATCCTGTCAAAGCCAGATCAATTCAGGTGAAATGAGTAATGAGTGAGAGGCCCTTGCCACGCTGAAATGTATCTGGTCGGCTGTGCAAGATCTCTTTATCTTCTAAGTCCTTCTAGTTTCCCCTACCCTGCAAGGTCAGGCACTCAGAGGAGCAATTTATAAACTCACAGCTCATATTCTGGTTGCAGTTCCAGAACTGACACAAAATTAAATCAGTCTTGAGTGCAGTAGGATACAAAAATTACCTTCCCAGCCTACTGAGCCCTTCAAGACTTCCAATAAATCTCTTGAAGGCGGCATTCCTGTGCTGGTTGCCTATCTTTCTTTTCTTACAAAAAGACCTTGAAATGGAAACAGAAGGGTTTTCTTTGAAGTCATATTTCATAGCACAAAAAGACATGCACAGAAGCAGCTGACTTAAGAGTTTTCTCCTCTTGTTCAAAGTATTTTATGAAAACCTTAAAATGGGACTTATTACTTAATCCCCAGAACTCCTAATTGCTACAGACACACTACATATGGAATCAGGATCTGATGTCGACAGAAGTTCTTCTTTGAAGAAAATAAAGACAAAGCTCTGTAAAATTATGCTGGCTAACAAAAACATTGTCGGGCTTCATCTAATTGCATTCCTCCTCTGAAAATTTTAGCACTCTTCCCTGTAAGATATTAAGCTTAGAATTGGCACTTCATGTAGACGAAACATCCCTACCTAATTATTAAACTGAGCAAGATATAGTTGTCCCTAGTTGATTCTCTGGACTTCAGTAGAGATGTATTTAAGTTAAAATCTTCTCTGTCAGAGTAACTCTTTCATTTACAACTCGGGAAGAAACAAGGCTGGCTTGAGTCGGCCCAGAGCCCATTTTGCTGGTGTGTGGCCTGACACAGGCTCACTGTACTTACTGCTTGTGTGCTGCACTCATCTGGGAAAGAAAAGGCTCAGTTTAGAAGCTTGTTTCTTTCTCAAGGCCTTGAGGAGCTCTATTCCTCAAGATGATGGACCCTAGGGATGTGTCCATACTGACAAATTCATGGAGGTGATTCTAGTAGTGTGAGGAAGCATCCCCAGCACAGAGCAGGTGGCTGCAGAACACAGAAGATTCTCGATTCCTCTGTCAAAGGTCAACCTTCCATTTCACAAAGGTTTACTGGGGTTCTTTTTGTGTCTATTCAGGCTGAAGCAGCATGAATACTGTGCAAAGGACATGGACTTTCACCCTGGCACCTCCCAAACCTTTGTCCCAATGCTGATTTAAACTTTGGCCTGGTGCCCACCTCTATTTTATGTGCAGAGCCTCCTTAATCTGTTTGTCTTTGTAGAAGTGGGCTCCGAAGGGAACTCCCACGTGAAGGACCTGTGAAGACTTCATTTTGTTTTAGGCTGCCTAGAGTGTTATTGGAAAATTCTGTAAGGCAGCTCATGTGAGTGAAAATGATTTGCTTAGGATGAATGTAACCACCAGTGCATTACTTCACATAATCTAAACAGAGTTTCAGGCACACTTCATCTATCACTTCTTGAAAGAGAGCGGCTGAGTTAACAGTCTCTGACAAATATTATGTTTCTCAGGCAGCCCTGGTGCTGTCTTCTGCATTTCCTGGCCCACTTTGATTAGATATATAAACAGCATGAGTGAAACACGGGTTGAGTTTTGCTGTTAGAAATGCAAGATAAGGACTCCACAACGATTCATCAACACCCCAGCACTCTCTGTGTGAGACACGGCGCACTCGGGAGATCTGAGATTCCTTCTTGGTGCTGTAAGATGAGTCAGCTGGCTAATAACCATGATTTATAGCTGTGTTTTAATAGCTCCCAGGGCTCTCCAAGGGTAGGGTGTCACACTTTAAGGTGGCTGCCTCCAGAGTGTGAGGAAGGGGAAAAAGTAACCTTGCTCCAACCAGAGATGTGGTGCCCGTTGTTGTGAAGATGTGAGAAAACATGAAGTGAAGTGGGAAGGAGGGCATCCAAAGCGAAGAGAGGAACATATGAAAAGAAGAACAACCAATGCGCTCCCAATGATGGGTTTGAATCACAGAATTAGTGAATGGCCTGGGTTGGAAGTGACCTTAAATATCATCTTATTCCAGCTCCCTGCTGTGGGCAAGGTTGCTGCCCACCAGACCTGGTTGCCCAGAGCACCATCCAAACTGGCCTTGAATGCCTCCAGGGACGGGGCATCCACAGCTTCTCTTGGTTTGTTTTTTTGTTGTTTTGTTGTGGGTTTTTTTTTGTTTGTTTCTTTGCTTGTTTGTTAAATTTTTGTCTGATTTTTGCTGACACCGGCTTTTGCCTCTACGTCAAAAATCATTGGCAGAGCAGAGCTTGGACTAGGTGAAGAATAAGTAATAATGCATCTCTTGTATATTGCCATTGCTACAAATGTGTGTGACCACTGATCCACTGTGTGACCATCACCACTGTTTATGTAGTGAATGATAGGTTAAATTTGCCTTAAAGACACCCAAAGCCTTGAATGTATTTACTAATCAGCTACAATTGGGCCCATAGCCATATCTCTGGGCAAATGTACAAAAAAGTAATCACAAGAAAATTAGAACTTTTTTTTTTTTTCCAAACATGAAAATCTCCCAAATCCCTCAGATTACAATTTCCCAAAAATCAGTCCTCACTTTCCCAGAAAGCTGCATATAGAGAATCTTAGAAGTCAGCAAACAATGTACAAAACACACATATTCACTGTATTCCTAATTCAGAGGGCTTGGAGGTTAACTGAGAGCTGGCAGGAGGAATAAAAAGTTTACTCTCTGATTTCCCTGATACCATTATGCTAAAACATTTGCTGGAAGCAAAAAGGCTCGAGACAGATCTCCAGAAAGCTGGGCTTGTGCCCCGTCTTCAGATTTTCTTGCATTTATTTGAACAGGAGAATACAAACTCTGTTTCTTCACCTTCCCCAGGCTGCCCAGAGAGGCTAGTAGTGCTGGGCAGTAATATCAGGGTTTTTAAATATATGTGTCCTAAATCAGGCCATCCACCTGATGGGCAGCATCCAGAAAAGTTCTCCAGTTAAAGCTGATTCACTCATTGTGATGCTTCGCAGGTTTAAAAACAATATTTCACAGGCCAAATTTCAAAGGCAGCAAATTAAAAATCTCAAACTGAAATAAAATCCAGAAAGATGATGGCTAATTTTAAAGTAAATAAAACCATGCTATAGTGAATTCTGATCCCTACTTCCAATCACTGTGGTATATTTTCAATATTTTTCTTTTTATATATACAGTAAACTCAATTGTCGAAAGTAAGATCAATAAAATTAGCAACATCTTCTGACTGCAAAAATATAAAAACTAAGATGCTTTCAAAATTTATCTTTTTCTTTTTGAAACGTTGATTTTCTTGTGTGTGATCAACATTTTTATGAAGCAGTGTTTTCTGGTGAAAAAACGTTTCGTAGAAAATATTTTTAAACAATACAACGAGTATGTGCTAATCTTTTCTTGCTTGTTCAAGTTTTTAAAAGCTGTTACCTCATGGAGATGCCATAAAGTGTTCATGAAGCCCTTTAGTCCCTTAGTTTCCTGGCTGGGAAAAACAAAACAAAACAAACAAACAAACAAACAAAAAACAACAAAGAAGGAGAGAGGAGAAGGAAAGAGGAGAGGAAAAAAGAAAAAGGGAAAAAAAAAAAAAGGAAAAAGAAAGGAAAGGAAGAACAAAACAGGGGAGGAGAGTGGAAGGGAGAGGGGAGGGAGGAGAGGGGGGAGGGGAGGGTGTTGCTGTATTCAGTGAAATCCCTACCTGAAGTCAGGATTTGTCCAGTGTAAGGAGGTATCTGTTAAATTTTCTTCAGACTCCTAACGCCAAACCAAACAAACAACCTTGACAGGATATTTTAAATCTACTGAAGTCATCATTAAAGAACATTGATTGGTTTTCTATGAGTGCGAGCATTCTCAGCCAGCACAGAGGAGGCCAATTAAAAGGGTCAGAATAGCAGAGGAAGAAATTAAAGCTGTCAGTACTAACATCTGAATTACTTTACGAGTTGTGAAGAGCAGCTACTGTTTTCCATCCTTTCTTCTTGATCAGGAGTGACTTTCCTTTAGTCTATCCATCATGCTGACTATGCCTGAATCATCTTCAAGGTGTTGCATCTGTCAAGCCATGCTAGGAAGCTAAGTTGAAGCTCTCTGAAGTAAAATTAATCTTTGCCCTTAACAAGCTATGAGCCTTGCACCCATGGTGGCTATGTTGCTGTAGTTTCTATGCAGTCATTAATTAGACTAACAGCAAAATATGAAGTGGGGATGAACACCAGTGGCTCTGAGGGCAGTCACACCACCCTTCCATCCCAGGACTGTGAGCTGTGGTGCAAATGTTGCAAAGTGCTAGCAGACCTTACAGACAGGGCATCTGCGGTGCTCTGCAACTCCAGCCTGTCAGGAAACCTCATCTGGCTTCAATTTGTAAAAGACCACACACACTCTAGTGCTGTGCCACCTGTTACACATTTCTTGCCAGTCACTGCTTTGCTGGTTCTAGTGTAGAAGGTGATCTTGAAAACCCTCCTATTTTGGTAACACCAACACAGTAAGACATATGCTTCTCCTTATAAGCTTACTGAGGCTGTGTTGCAGGAAGAACACATGCCACTTAACTAGCAAAAGCCAATGTTGACAGAAGTCCAGTTTCTGCCACTGGCTGGAAGTTTCCCAGCAGACTGGTGCAACCGCATGGACAAATACTGCTCTGGGAGGTTGTTTTTATCCTGGAATAAGAGCCCCATGTTGCAGCACCTGCTGCTGCTGCACCCATCCAGCAGGGTCAGTGAAGTCCTGGGGCCATCTATAGAGGAGCAGAGGTTCCGGCAATGGCCGATATAGCAAAAAAAGCCCAAACAACTTCTCTGCAAAAAAAACAACCCAAATTGGAACTGTTTTGAATAGCAAAGAGATCACTCTTTCTGTTCATGCACAGTCAGGTATGACAGTTCACTACTCCTTTATCTAACAAGGTGTTAAGCTCTGTCAAACGGAGCAAAATGTTGCTGGTGATTCTCCCATGGATATTTTCAGACACCCCACATGCTCTGAAAAGTGGCCTAATTTTGGATTGTGTGAATTTTTCAGCCATTTCCAAAGTTTTTTTCAAGCTAGGAATATGCATGACAGCAACCAGGGGCTAGGATTGCCGTCTACAGTCAGTAGGCACTTCAAGCATTTTCTAAACTCACGACAATGTGAAGGGTGAATGTAACAGACAATTACAGAAGATTAACTGTAAAAACAGCCCTAATAACCCAGAAGTGAACTATCTGAAATAAATTTTCCCAAGGCTATCTCATTCCATTCAAATAAAACATCAGAACAGCAATATGTGCCCCTTGGTGGAGATACAGTTGAACCTCTGGGCAAGGACAGGTGAGAGGACTCAGAGTAGGTTACCTGGGCTGCTTCAGGGCACAGGAATCCCATCACAGGGACATAAGGTGCAGCTGTACAAGGACTACCATCTGCAGGCAAGATTCTCAAAGGAATAATCACCTGAATTATGGAAATCAATAGTGGATTACCGTGGGGGCCAGAATAACAAGGAACATTCATTCTCCATTTTGAAAAGTGTAAAATTGGCTGTTGTCCAATGCAGTACAATTCAAATACATACACTGGGACAGACCAGGTGCTGTGATGGCACAAAATTATTAAGGTTTCTGAATCCAAGAATGATCAACCCCACTTACATTTTCTTTATATTTTCTCACTGAAGAATTTTGTCTTTTACGACCCTAACGATTTAGATACATCATAAAATAAACCAAATATCCAAGCTCAAGTGATGTTTATTTTTATTTTTTTTTTTCAACCTCTTATTCCTCACTAGCTAGACACTTCAACTTTCTAAAGCCTAAGAGGAAAGAAATCCTCAAGTCCAGGAATGCATTATTACTTGACTTCCTAACTCAAGAGCAAGCCCTTTGCCAATCATTTGGTCTTTATTTTAAGGCTATTTTGTGAAGTAGGATCATAGGCAGAAAATTAAAAGGCAGGCTCTTAAATCAAAAAACATGCATGCTGGAGATAGAATTCTATTGTTTATCTCTGAAATCATTAATGCATGTTTTATGAGTTCCTCGGGAAAAAATTGTGCATTGTTGTGTTTATTCAAGATAAGTGGACGATGCTTTTATGGCTCTGCTGCAAAACAAACAAAGCTCCTTGGTGACTCACAGTTCTTGTTGTGGACTGTTGTGCTCCATCCTAACTTCTCTAGCACCCCTTGCCTTCTCTTTCACCAGCCAAACCAAAGGAGTTCTGTGGCACTGAAAACATTGCTGCCCAAGCCCAGACATGATGACTGCCCCCTAAGCTAGCTGCCACAATTGCTTACACTGCCAGGTTAGGTCAATTAACCTTTATATTTTCATTGGACCCTTTGCTATTCAGCACCTCTTTTTCCTTGATTTATGTTCACTAACACCATGTTGATCTTGACACATCTGTAAGCCACACAGTTGAGAAAATAGAAATTTTAACAGTGCGTGTTCACTCACTTATGCTATCTGTAGAAACCCATCTTACATACCCACAAGGAAGCCCCTGTGCCACGTTATGCCTTACTGTTCCCTGTGGTGTTATTGGTACCATGACTGCTCTCAGGTGAAGACACCCTAGATCCACCTCACAGCTGCTGTGGAGGCAGATAAGATATGTAGGAAAGAGACATTTGGGTTTGTAATAAGGTATGAATGGACACCAGGAGCTTAGGAGAGGCTTCCCAGCTTCAGGCCACAGCTGATGTATGCTATCAGTCACCTCCACTTTGTAAGATCCTGTTACAGCATTTAGAAACACAAATTCCCTCTCCACCTTCCTGTAACCGCTCTCTGTGGGAAACACTTTCTTCCACTTCTCCAACCACTTGTTACAGCCCAGCCTTCAAAATGCCTTCAGACCCCCCACTCCTCAAGACCTATCCTAGCTGGAGAGCAGCAGGTTGGATTGCAGCCTCTCTCCGATTGTGGTCATTTCTTTCTTTTTCATCTGACACAACTGTAGCATGTATTTTTACACCCCCAATATTTATTTCCTTTTTATTTTAAAAGGAAATAGGAAAGTATTTCTAGTTTAAAGAATAACAGAATATTTCAAAACAAAATATCATTTATTTCTTTCAGAAGAAGGAATGAAAAGAGGCTGAAATCCTTTGGCTAGTTTAACATATTAATTAAGAAACATGAAATAATGGAGATTTTTTAGGTGGATTTACAATATCTAGCCAGGGAACAGTCTGCCATGAAATGAAATCAGCCCATCTCTATTAATTAGCAGAGCTTGTTGGTTTGAAGCTAAAGGCTGAGGTAATGCACAACTCCCTATTTTTTCCTTCGTGAAAATTCTTCACAAAGTAGTGCATGTTTTATGGGAATATCAACAGGCTTTCTCAAGGAAGAGAAAATCAATGCCCTAACTTAGACCAGATTTCCAAGACTTACGGATTTGAAATGTCAGACTCCTCTCAAAACCAAACAAAGTACACCTGCCTAGAGCACTTCCTATGAACTTTTGATGGAGAGGGCTGACATTCACACCCTCACCCATATATGATAGATAAACTAAGTATATATTATATATTATGCATGTAATTAAAAAATAGACATTATTTCATTATGTGTGCGAGTTGTTATTACCATCATAAGTTCAGATATGCTTACAGTAACAAATCCTTCTGCTTAGCTTGAAGAAGGTCTCCTCTGTTTTCTCCAGCAGTGAGCTGGTTTGCTTTTTGCCTAAATGAAACAAAGGCATCTTATTGAGAGTTTGATTCTTGCACAGTTCCAGAGCAAGGACTAACACTCAGGCAATTCTATCATCAGGCCAAGATATCTCTTCTGCTGAATATAACAATATTGTTCTTGTATCTTCTTCCAGGTATGCATTTTGTTAATGACCATTTCATTTGACGTGAACTGTTAGTCATGGGCATACTTCACATATTCCATACTTATTCCAAGTGTCTGTTTTAAATTTTCCCTAATTATCAGTAATAAGCCCTTCCTTGCTTTGGAAAAGCCAAGGTCTTGTCTTGACGGCCAGACAAAACTACCTTCTGAACAGACAACAGGCAGAACTACCAGACCAGTCCTTAACTTGACTGTAAGCAAAGTGAGGTCAACCTGTAGATAAAGAGCCCTTGAAGACTGTCCAGGCCACTCAAACCATGGTACATTTCTCTTTCTACACTAAAAGTTACATTTCCTATCAACAATTAGTAACAGTATTTACAGGTTTGTGTGCTAGAGAGTAATGGCTGTAGTTTGTTAGCACTTGCCTTTTGGTAGAGGCTGATCACGATGGTAACCAAACATCTCTGAGCTGATTGAACATTTAGAAGGCAATGATTTTATTCTTAGCTTTTAGGATGAAGGAACAGTAACCACACATCTATCTTCTTCTCTAAGTAGTTTGCATCCCATATATGTCATAATAAATGTGAGAAATGAGCTTGTGCTGATGGATAACAATGATATGTTTGACTAAAACAAATATTTCTTCTTTGTTCCTCTTCATCGTGCTCCCAGCAAAATCTGTCTTAAGCTTGAAAACCCTTAATTTATCTTTTATTTATTTGTTTTACAGAGGGAATTTTCTGTTTAGATTTTATGTGTAACACCCTGGTGCAGTGATTCTGTAGTGGAATAGACCAGATGGAGCTCTAGTGGAGTGGTCATACTAAAGACCTGAAATACTGTGTTTCTGTCATCACCACAGACACATGAGAGCAAGATTCTATTGGAGCAAATGGGTTCTGGATGGTAAGACCTCTTGGCTTCCCAACTTTTACCCAAAATATAATACATACATATTAAACTGTTGCCTGCAGATACCTTGCTCTCAGGTAACAAAGGCTAGCAGCGCCTTTACTGAGAACTCTATCCAACATGAAAACAGTAATCTAGCTCTGCCTATGATTTCTGATTTTGGAATTTGATTGTTTTGATGACTTCTTGGAATTTTGGGGATGCTTAAAGGCCCTACCCAATCATGTTCACCACCTTTGCTCTCACAGCTTAGCACTGGGGGGGCACTGAGGATGGCTGGAAGGAGCATTCCAGCCATGAGTGGAGTGGGGAAAGAGGCTCAATACACGGTGCTGGGGTCGGAGCAAGGAATGTTTCTGAGGGAGCACTGACCTAGTGTCAAAAACAGTGCATAGAGGCTGATCAGTGCTAATGGAAATTTATTTCTTTGCATTCTTAAATGCCCAACACCTTTTTTTCACAAACTGTTTCAGTCGAGGAGAAAGCAGCTACCCTTTGCATTGAGAATCCCTTTACCTCATTGAGGCGAATCCACCAGTTCTTCATGCACATGCATGGATGCTGCCTTCTGTTTGAAATGAGCTGGATCAAACACTTCGTAGTACAGGCTCTTTTCTCTATGACGCAGTAATAGCTTCAGCGGTAATTTTTACCATGATTACTTACAGCCATTTAATACAACTGTAATTATCATGGATATGGGGATAATATGCCAAGAAACATTAAAATCTGAATTGGCAGGAAATGAGAAGAAATCACCCCGCAGTCTATGATGCCCATTTATGACAGCATTGCTCCCTTGCTTCCTTTCTGTATCGCTCCAGTAGGCAGCATCAGCTCCAGGCATTGTCATTAGGACTGAACCGAGAAGTGTGCTTTATGGTTTAAAGCTTTAAATTATCTTAACTCTCCCTGTCCTCGATCTCACAGGGGGGGATGCAGCTGATTTTGATGTTCCTTTAGCACTGCTATGGTGCTCAGTTTGGGCATGCAGCCTCTTGGGACACTCGGTTCTTTGATTACACAAGGTCCATGTTGCTCCCACTTTCTCTCCTTTATTTCTGGCCCACTTGTCAGTCTCCAGTTTCCTTTTCACACTGCAGTCACCTTTATGGGTAAATAAATATTAATAATATTATTATTAATTTCTGAAATGAATAGCTTTACGTTTTGCTCTGCTTTCTAAAGCAGAATTCTCAGTCTTCATACAAAATGCATTACTTTTCATCCCTTCCACTGTTTCCCTCTTTCATCTTGATTATTAAACCAAGCATTACCGTCACAACATTTCTCCCCTTCTGAGCTACTTGTTTAAGTGTCCACAGCATTTTCTCTCTTGATTATTGTGGCTTTGCCTTGGCTGCATTTCCAAGTTCTTTCCTTTCTAAACTAGAAAGATGTCAACATCTTTAAGGCGCTGCACAGACTAATCCCAAATGATGGTAGCTTGTTCCGGTAGCAGTAGATCACACGAAGGACATGAGTAAGCTCTCTGAACAGTTTGAAGGAGGCTGTTTCCTACCTTCTGGGTTTTCCTGTCCTAAAACAGTCTCTCTCTAATCCATTTTAAATCCTCTTGTCAAAGAATTCTCAGGTTCTCTTATAAGGAGGGATTTCATCGCTCCAACAGATTTTATTCACATGGGCATTGGTGTTGTGTGGGCCTGATGCATTCATTACAAAACCAGGCCTCTGGACTTCTGGTTTCTGCAGCCACCACACTGCCACTGATATTGCATGGGACTGCCAATTTGTTTCAGACTGCAAAATCATACATTAACAGCAAGGATTCCTTGTCCCAGTTGGTGACCTTTGGCACAAACACATCCTCCCAGCAAGAACTCTTGAAAAGATGCCCCAGACTGTTTTTTTGGAAGCAGATGGTGCCATTGCCTGACACTTGTTGTCATTCTCTTTGAGGAGAAAACATTGCCAGTGCTGCTGAGCAGCAGGAAATGAACTGCACTATTTACCCTCAGTATCAGAAACACTTGATATACAGTCATGACAGAGAGAAATGGTACCTATGTGCGCCTGCAGAGCCCTCTGTAATCAGCATGAAGAGCAGGCAGCTTTTCCACGTGGATTAACAATTCCAACACTAATTGTATATTGCCTGGTTTAACTTCCTCTTTAGTTAGCCACAGTGAAATCACTGAAACCCTTCTGGTGTTTGGATGTTCTAAGAAAGACTGTTAGGATTCTGAAGTGGTGAACGTGAAAAATAATTTGAAAGAAATCACTGAAGTAAAAGATGAGTTACATACGTTTGAATACGTGCCACAGATCTGTTAGCATCAAGCATTATTCATATTTGTTAAATGGAAGTGGGTGATGAAGATTAGAGGCACATCAACACTAGCCACAGTCTTCAGACACAATCACTTTTGCATATAAAATCTATTGGCCAAAACTATTATTTGTTTACACATTCATTAACATACAGGTGATTAAACTGTTTTCTATCCTCTGTTGTACCTGCTGTGAACTGCTTCTTCATGAAACTTAAAGGCCAGGCCATAAATCTGCATCTGTGGCAAACACCTGAATAGAAACACCTAAAATAATATATCAATAGATCCCAATGCCTATTCAACAGGAGACAAGCCTGCTATGGCTGTCACAGTAAATAAAACAAAACAAAATCACTGAGAGATACGGAAGTTCCTTAACTTCCAACATCAAATTGTCCTCTATGCAGCAAACTATGCAGTATCTTCTGGGTCAGCTTTAGACATGCATGTGGGAAAGATGGATACGGTTATCCATATTTTCACTTTAACAGCTGCTAAATAAATGAAGCAAACCCTGAGAAAATTAAAAAGAAAAACATTTCTCAAATTGTAAGCTGAAAAATCAGAACAGATTAAAACCCTGCCCTGAGGGGCTGCTGTATATGAACACATCAGAGTTCTGCTTAGAGGCTTGAAATGCTCAAACCTCAAAGTTGTGAATGATGACTACTTTGCTTCTGTTGTAACCACGCTGTCGACTCTTTTAACTTAAAACTAAGTACTTATGCTCAATTTACTTATTCAAAAATCTTATCACTCACTGCCATCTAGTGTTAGCTCAATATTTTTCAAGTTTGGCTTTATCCTGAGGACCTGGCCATTTCATAGAATCACAGAGTGGCCTGGGTTGAAAAGCACCACAGTGATCATCTAGTTCCAACCCCCCTGCTGTGTGCAGGTCACCAACCACCAGACCAGGCTGCCCAGAGCCACATCCAGCCTGGCCTTGAATGCCTCCAGGGATGGGGCATCCACAGCCTTCTTGAGCAACCTGTTCCAGTGTGTCACCAGCCTCTATGCGCAAAACTTCCTCCTAATATCTAACCTAAACCTCCCATGTCTCAGTTTAAAACCACTCCCCCTTGTCCTATCACTATCCACTCTCCTAAACAGCCATTCCCCCTCCTGTTTACAGGCTCTCTTCAATTACTGGAAGTCCGCAATGAAGTCTCCCCAGAGCCTTCTCTTCTCCAAGCTAAACAATCCCAGTTCCCTCAACCTTTCTTCATAGGGGAGGTGCTCCAAAACTCTGATCATCTTCGTGGCCCTCCTCTGGACTTGTGCCAAGAGCTCTGCAGCTGTCAGAAGCTGCAGATGCACTGTAGCTCAGAAGATCTGCTTGTTGTTTATATCAAATTATTTCTGTAAATAAGAGGCTACAATACAATTGCCAAGACTGGAGTTACTTTCCTTCTTATTTTCTTGATTTTAAGTCTGCTTGGTGGTTCTCTCCCTGTTTCAGTCCTGAAGCACAACCCACAGCTGCTCCTTGAGCAGCCGGTAGGACACAGATGCTTTGTAGCACATGCACTCACCCCCTAGCAGTCCAGAAGATGCTGTCACACTTCACTCTCTATGCACCATGTTATTTTCCAGTGGACAAAGTGAGAGCGATGGTACACACCAGGGTCTCAACAATCAGAATCTGGTCAAGAGGAGGAATTAAGGATGGGACCTGTGATGCACACAGGAGTACATTTTTGGACACAACATTTTCATGCCTCATCTCACCATCTAAAAGCCAAGCACTCAACCTCTGCCTAAGGTTAGTTAAGATTAATTTTATTGATTATAACTTACGTACCAAATGCCTGTTCATATTTTGGTAGACAAAACCAAAACAGAACTTCAGTTTTAGAAGCAAACATCTCCAGTTATAGCTGGTGTGGATTTATGCCACAGATTTCAAAGGTATCAGTGAATCTGACGAGTAAAAAAAAAAAAAAAAAACAGTCCAAAGGCTTCCTGAACATTAACAGATATCATCTGTCGTTAGAGATCAAGCCGCTGTTCACTTTAGTAAAAGCAGAATAACAGGCAAAAACAGTCATAATCTCTCCCTATCACTATTCTATCATGTAAGAATAAAAAGTCTTAAAGATGACATAAGGTGGTTGGATGAGACATAATTTTTCCTACTGAAAAGAGTATCATCCATAGACATTTTAGGGCTCAATTTTACTAATCAACAGCGCATCTTCCTGTCATTCTTGAGGAACTTTTATACAGTATGAACTGATTTCTGGTAGCTACCTTGCTTTAAAATAAACTAGAATCATAACTGTTCCTTACATGGAGAATTAATGTATTAAACTGTAGAAGAATAAGTCTGAATTCAGAAGTAAACCACAGAACACTGTAACCATATACAGACATAACTAGTTTATTACTGCTGTTTTTCAAACAAATACACTCATACTTGAACACAGTTTAATTCATGTTTATTTCTGCATTTGGTCTATTACTGTATATTACATAATGCACTGAATATCCAGCAAACAAGCAACAAAACCAGAGTGCAGATTAAAGAAACAAAGTCAGTTTTTATGATATCAGGAAGGCCAAAACCACATTAGCAGTATAAGAACAGTAAGTGGCAAATTACTAGTATTTAGCATGTCATTCTACCACTGCTATATGCATGCAAGTTTAAATGATCCCTCTGAGAATTGCATATAGTTATCCAGAAGAAGAAATTATTCTTACCCTACACTACATCTTCGTAAACTTATTTATTTTGTTATCTTTCAGGTCTGATCCTGCAGTTCTTACTCAGCAAAGTTTCCAAAGGATCAGTCAGGTTAGTCTTTTACTCCTGCTGTAGTCTACATAAAGCCGATTGGATCTCTCAAAATATCTGACGAATTGCAGTTTGAACTTGTAAAAATTCTTAAATTCTAAAAAATAATAGTAACAATTAAAAATACCCACATTTCTAAGCAGATGACTAAGAGCATCAGGGCCAAGTCCAGGAACTGACCTAGATAGAAGCCTCAAGAATGAACTGTAAGGACAGCAAGGTTGGCATCTGGTGAGTTAGGCACTTTCCTGATTGGTCAGCCTCTTCTAGGATCACAGTTTTAGATGCAGATGTCTTAAATCTCCTTAAATACTGTTTTGAGCACCTACATTCTTTTTTGGATCTGGCCTTGTTTTCTTACTTG
This sequence comes from Perdix hodgsoniae, assembly GCA_035772895.1. Taxonomy (NCBI): domain Eukaryota; kingdom Metazoa; phylum Chordata; class Aves; order Galliformes; family Phasianidae; genus Perdix; species Perdix hodgsoniae. The sequence continues at coordinate 2,339,115 of JAPSGF010000011.1, forward strand.
AATAAATACTGTATCACATTGATATTATGCCCAGGCTTAAAGAATTGATCTTAAAGAAAAACAAAATGTTAATACAACACAGTATCACAGAGAAGTCTACAAGAAGGTGCTGTTCTTTTCTGTGCTTGGGTTAGGCACATTTGATTTAACAGCTTTTAACACTGTATCCCATTTACTATTTCTATGCTCTAACTGCCTTTTCCTAAACTTGTGCTGAAATAAATCATTGCTGTCTTCATCCTCAGCCTCTGACACTATCTCCATTTTTTGTATAATCAGTTTAATGAGGTCGTGTTGCTTTTCCAACAGCGTCGATATATCTTTGAGCCTAAAAGGAAGAAAAAAAAGAAACAATTTGGAAATAGAATAAGCTTTGTCATTTAGCTTCAAAGGACAGATATATCACAGAAACATGGTGGGATGACTCCCACAATTGGGATACTGCCATCGACGGCTATAGACTATTTAGGAGAGATAGGCGAGGTAGGAAGGGTGGGGGAGTCGCTCTCTATGTCAGAGATTGGATAAACTGTGAGGAGCTCCCCATGAGAAACAGTCAAGAACAGGTTGAGAGCCTGTGGGTTAGGATTAGAGATGGGACTAATAAAGGTCAGCTGGTATTAGGGGTATACTACAGGCCACCTGATCAAGGGGAGGCTGCTGATGAGGCTTTCTTGCTCCAGATGCGTGAGGCGTCTGGCTCACGGGCTCTTGTCCTGGTGGGGGACTTCAACCATCCAGACATTTGTTGGAAAAACTACACGGCGAGCTGCAAGAGCTCCAGAAGGCTCTTGGAATCCATTGATGATAGCTTTCTGGTTCAGATATTGGACAGACTGACCAGAGGTCAAGCGTTGCTGGACCTGCTGCTCACCAACGCTGAGGAGATCATCAAAGGCGTCAAGGTTGGAGGATGCCTGGGATCCAGCGATCATGCCCTGGTTGAGTTTGTGATCTCAAGCGATGTGGGCCTGGCAAAGAGCAGGACCAGGACGCTGAACTTTAGAAGAGCAGACTTCAAGCTACTCAATGGAATGCTGGCCAAGATCCCCTGGCGCGCTGCCCTCAAAGACAAGGATGTTGAGGAGAGCTGGCTGCTCTTCAAGGATGCCCTCCTGGAAGCACAAGAGGTCTCCATTCCTCTGAATAAGAAAGTGGGCAGGCGAGGTAGGAAACCGGCATGGTTCAGCAAGGACCTGCTGAGAGAACTGAGGGCGAAGAAAGGGGTGTACAAGCTCTGGAAACAAGGGTGTGGCACCTGGGAAGAGTACAGGGATGCCGTCCGGACTTGCAGACGTAGGATCAGGGAAGCCAAGGCGCAGGCAGAACTGAACTTGGCAAGGGATGTGAAAAACAATAAGAAAAACTTCTACAGGTACATTGGCCAGAAGAGACAGGCCAAAACGGGCGTACCTACTTTGGTAAATTTAAAAGGAGAAATGGCTTCAACAGATGAAGAGAAAGCTGAGGTGCTGAATGAGTTCTTCACCTCGGCCTTCACTGGTGGCCAGGATTCTAGTCTCTATCACGTCCCTAAGTCTTGCACCCCCATACCTCTATGTGGGGACCAAGGAGGTAAATCCCTCCCCACTGTAAGGGTAGAGCAAGTCCGAGGGTGCCTCCTTAGACTGAATGAGTATAAGTCTATAGGGCCAGATGGCGTGCATCCCAGGGTCCTGAAGGAGCTGGCTGAGGTGGTTGCTGAGCCGCTCTCCATCATATTTGAGAAGTCGTGGCTGTCAGGTGAGGTCCCGGATGATTGGAGGAAGGGTCACGTCACTCCCATTTACAAGAAGGGGAGCAGGGAGGACCCGGGTAACTACAGGCCGGTGAGTCTCACCTCCGTGCCTGGGAAGATTATGGAACAGATCCTCCTGGACAACATGCTTGATCACATAAAGAACGAGCACGTGATCCTAGACAGCCAGCATGGCTTCACCAGGGGAAGGTCATGCTTAACTAATCTTGTGGCCTTCTATGATGGAGTGACGGCATTGGTGGACGAAGGGAAGGCGACCGATGTCATTTACCTGGACCTGAGCAAGGCCTTTGACATGGTCCCCCATCACATCCTCATCTCCAAATTGGAGGGAAGTGGATTTGATGGGTGGACAACTAGATGGATAAGCAATTGGTTGAAAGGCCGCAGACAGAGGGTGGTGGTCAATGGCTCTATGTCCAGGTGGAGGCCGGTAACAAGCGGTGTCCCTCAAGGGTCTGTCTTGGGACCGGTGCTCTTTAACATCTTTATTAATGACATCGATGAGGGAATGGAGTGCACCCTCAGCAAGTTTGCTGATGACACCAAGCTGAGTGGTGCAGTCGATACGGCGGAGGGAACAGATGCCATTCAGAGGGACCTTGACAGGCTGGAAAGCTGGGCTCGGGTGAACCTGATGAGGTTCAACACGGCAAAGTGCAAGGTTTTGCACTTAGGCCGGAAGAACCCCAGGCACCTGCACAGGCTGGGAGGAGTTGTCCTTGAGAGCAGCTCGGCAGAGAAAGATCTAGGGGTCCTGATAGATGAGAAGCTTAACATGAGTCAGCAGTGCGCTCTGGCAGCCCGGAAAGCAAATGGGATCCTGGGCTCCATCAGGAGAGGGGTGGTCAGCAGGGATAGGGAGGTGATTGTCCCTCTCTACTCTGCTCTTGTGAGGCCCCATCTGGAGTACTGTGTCCAGGTGTGGAGCCCTCAGCACAAAAAAGACATGGAGATTTTGGAAAGGGTCCAGAGGAGGGCCACAAAGATGATCAGGGGACTGGAGCACCTCCCCTACGAGGACAGGCTGAGGGAGTTGGGTTTGTTCAGCCTGGAGAAGAGAAGGTTGCGGGGTGACCTCATTGCAGCCTTTCAATACCTGAAGGGAACTTACTCCCAGGAGGGGAGTAAACTCTTCGAAAGGGCTGATAATAGCAGGACTAGGGGAAATGGTTTTAAGTTAAAAGAGGGAAGATTTAGGTTGGATGTTAGGGGGAAGTTCTTTACTAGGAGAGTGGTTGGGTCCTGGAATAGGCTGCCCAGGGAGGTTGTGGATGCCCCGTCCTTGGAGGTGTTCAAGACCAGGTTGGACAGGGCTCTGGGCAACCTGATCTAGTAAAGGTGTATGTTTGGTGGCCCTGCTAGGCAGGGGGGTTGGAACTACATGATCCTTGAGGTCCCTTCCAACCCGGATCATTCTGTGATTCTGTGATTCTGTGATAGACTGTCCTCAACTTCACACTTCTCCAAATAAAGAATTTTATTTGAGTACATTTAATTTTTTAAACTGTGCTACATTTAATTTTTTAAACTGTGCTACTTCTCCAGGTTCTAAGAAACAAGATTAAAGAATAAACTTCTCGTTCTTAAGAAAAAAAATGCCTTACTACATATTTAATATAAGAGCAACCTCACTCTTAAATAAAGTAAAATTTTAAACATTTTCCTTCAGTTTTGACTTAAGTTGTCTAGCAAGGAATAAGGACCAGATTTGCAACAACAATTTAGCACTCACAGTGATGTGGTGAACTTCACAACTAATTTAACAGCATACAGGACTAACAATGATTTATTTAGAATCACAGAATGGCTTAGATTGGAAGGGACCTTAATGACCATCAAGCTCCAACCCCCAGCTGTGAGCAGGACTGCCACCCACTAGGATAAGGCTGCCCAGGGCCCCATCCAACCTGGACCTGAATTCCTCCAGTGCTACCCAAAGAACTGCTACCCAAAGTACAACTGATACAAAGAGCATCAGTTAGCAGGCATACAGAACACATTATCTTTTAAGAAAAAAAGGAAGAAATAGTAGATGTGTCCAGAAACAGGTCTTCATGAAATTACAAAGCAGGTTTTTTTTTGAAAATCTGCTCTTCAGAATGTCTAGACTTGCAAAATTGCAGCACAAAAGGCTCTCTATCAAAAGCAGTTTGAGACTTCCTTAGATACAGTTCTTTCTATGTGATTATCAAACAAGTAGCATGAGCATTAAAACAGTGCAGCAATTAACTAGCATTAATTGAAACAAGAGTACAAACTGAGTGTACACTCAGTGCTGACTGTCTCTAGCTTCAGCAGGAACTGAGTGCTGTTTTGAATGCTGACAATAAAAACATGCTGGTAACATAGTAAAACAGTTTTCAGAGAAAAAAAATACAACTTTCTGTAATGAAATAACCACAAGTTATTTCATTCAAAAATGTCTAATTTTAGAAAACATTTTTTTTGTGGGGGAGTGATAGAAAGGGGTGGGGCAAAGAATAGATTTTCCTATAGCTGCATGTTCACAGAAGGGTTTTCTGAAAGTGTTCCTAGGGGTATATTGGTACATATACATCAGTATATACGGTACAGAGGATTTCTTCCTAGTCTCTAGAAAACAGACGATTTGTCTGGAGGAGAATCAGGAAAACAATCCATTTTTGGGGGAAACAATTTGAAGCACATTTACCATCTGACCGCTTCAAAGTCAGTTACTGACAGTGTGTATATGCAAACCAGTTGAAACTACAGTAATTGCGATTTTAAAATAACTCTGGAAAACCTCCATACACAAACCTCTAATTTGGAAATGAGTGTGCCTTTTCCTCATTAATATAGTTCACTGCAATGGGAAAACAAGCCCATCCTCTTTCTCTGGCATAGGATAAACATATTTCTTTAACACTTTCTTTTGAAAGTAAATACATTACAGAATATAAAATAAGTTACCATACCAGTGAAGTTTATTTAAGGACAACAGATACATTAAATTTTACTTCACAGATTCAGTATTGAGTTTTAGAATGCTATTTTAAAACAGCAATACCTTTGTAACACAGGCCTATATTTACTGCTACAGTAATAAGACAATGTATACCTGTATTTCTGCTTCAGAACTTCCAATTCTAATGTTGTATCGGTGCTCTGTGCATCTGTGGTAGAGTCCTCACACCCAAAGCAATACTGGAATACACTCTAAATAAAACGTGGTATCAAAATGAAATAAAGTACTGCAATCTGAAAACAGATAAATAATCCTAACTGGGTAAACAGTAACAGCCTCAACACATTCTTAATGCTAAAAGTAGTTTCAGGTATAAAATTAGTTTAAAATACTAAACATTCCTATTGCCAAATATGCTTAATCAGAAAATTCAGTCTACCAACAGCAGGTGGAACTAAATGCAGACAATAGATACAAAGAAGACAGAAGTGAGTACTTACATTTTCAGTCTGAATAACTTCTGTAACTTCACTCAACTAATAACATCACCTATCACTGAGAATTCAAATAACTAATTATAGCTGAATAAATTAGCCTGTACTCAAACTGATCTGTCACTTTAAGATCAGGTAGTCATGCTCTCATTGATATCAATTAATGACCTGATCTTATTAATGCAACATTAGTGTACAAACTAAGTCAATCACATTGACAACCGCATTTTAGTACAAAATCTAGAGTCAGCTATTCACAACCTTACCATAAATCCACAATATCTTGGTCTGTTAGGATAGACTGTGATTGATTCCTGGTCCACTCGACTTAGGAACCAAAATGGCAGCTTCTTCTCTAAGTTTGTGTGAAGATTAACCTAAACATTATGTAGAATAAGATATACTCTCTTAAGGAACCACATAACACGACAAGAACCATTATGTCAAGTATATTCAAATCACCAGGCATCACGTCTCAGAGGATATGTACACAGCACTCTATGGTATAATATTTGATCCACACAGTCCAGACACTAGATACCATGTGGTCAAAGCAGTTTTCCATAGAGTTGATTATTCCACACAGCTATGCACTCTTAAAACTAAAACAGTTTTAGATCTGAGTTAACTCTTGTGTAATGACTGGAACATTTCATTACCCTGTGGTCTACAGTATAGAATTACAGAAAGGTTCAAAGCCTGAATACTTTTCATAGCCAAAGATTTTGAGACTAAACAATTATGAGTGATCTTTCCCTTTAACTGTGCTATACCCTTTTCCTAGGTTGTGACAGAGCAAGTGCAGATTAAGAGGTGGGAGGAATACAACATGAGTAAGGAAAATACTCCTGTGAGCAGTGCAAGTGTGTTATATGAGTGTCTTCTCAGGAGATGCTAACTTTCCATTTATTCTCACATTGCTACAGAAATACTAAGCATGTATATCTATTAAAAATGCTACAGAAATACTGAACACAAATATTTATTAAAAGCAAAAAAAAAAAGGATATCCAGCATAAGCCTACTGCAGACTGTTACAGTCAAACACACAAAAAAGTTACATGCTCAATAAAGATCTGAAGTTGCAAGATACCACTTTCCCTCTTCTCCTCTCTTGGCAATAAAATACTTCAACAGGTGGAAAGCATTAATTGTTGTAAGAACTGCTCTTATACTTCTACTTCACTTCTCCTAAGTCTTTATATATATATGAAAGTATTTAAATACATTATAAATATTACTAAGTTCCTTGATTATAACTAGCATTGCAGAGTATCTTCTCAGTACACAAACAAAGACAACTGAAAATAAGAGTTAGGTTAGGATGCCCATATTCAACTTTTCTTTACAGAGATGCTAAGTTGTTAGTTTGTGGTGATGGTGATAAATTAGCTAATTATCTGGACGGATTTCTAGCAGTGATAATTCCTACAGTTGTGTTTCCATGGTATGCTACTTACCTGCATTGCAATCCTTTTGAGGGCAGCATATTTTTGCACTTCAGCTATGTCCCCAACAGCCAAACCAATCTAAAAATACAGCACAGGATCAAAGATACTAGAAACGTTTTTATTGCATTTTTTTTTTATTTCCTTTTTTAATAATCTGATCTGTACTTTCAATTGTAATTTTTAGATATAAATACAAATTAAAGTTCAACTTGCACTTGAATCTGGAAACATAATTCCTTTGTGCATACTATATCCATAATCCCTAGCTCTTACATTTCTTCTAATGTCAGTGAAGTCAGAGTGTGGCAGAGACCAGTGGGACTATGCCTCAGCAAAGAAGAAAAACAGTTTCTTCTGATATTTATGCATTCTTCATATATGCAGAAGCTTTTTTTTTTTTTTCCTCTCCACTCCTTGCAGAGAGAGAAGGCCATGCTTCTGCCTATTGTAGAGCCAAATACAGGAAGTAGAGAAGACCCTGCAGCTCAGCAAATTTCATCAGTTACTCAGTTGTACATATCTGAAAATATAAAGGATAACCCTGCAACAATTAAGGAAAAGGCAATTTGATGTCACTAAAAATATTTGTTTGTTACATTATGAATTAATGTTACACATCATCACTAAAGTAAATTCTGTATGTCAAATGTTGTACAAGTGTATACACACACACACACACACACACACACACACACACCCTTAACTACTCCTGTATATTAAAAAGCAGTTTACTTACTAGCAAGTTCATAAGAAGGATTGGAATAAGCAAAGTAAATATAATCAGAACTGTGTAACTCAGGAATGGATATGGCAATTCACTGCTCAGCAATGGATCAAGGAATGCATCATGATAATTTATGTCTCCCAGCATCATTGCAAATGTTTTCATTACAGAAAGCAGTGGTGTGCTATATGTTTGCTGAAAAAGAAGAAATAGAGAAATTAACAAAAACCCGCAAAACTATGAAATTGGTGAGTAATTTTGGAAATTCTTTATTCAAAGGCAACATTCAAAATGATAAATAAATAACAATGGTACTCAACTAACCTGTGAGCCTAAAAGGACAAAGAAACTCAGTCCAAAGGCCAATATCAGGAAAAAGAAAACAACCGCGATCCGAATCAAAGTCCTCAGAATTTCCCAGAACATCACAACGTAAATGCCATAATTTTCAAATCTAGGCAATAAGTGAACCAAAAAATAAGAAAAAATAAATACTGAAGTTAGAGCACTATTTAAAGTCATTGTGTTTTCAACAGCCTGTCCTTTGGCAAGCTCACCCCATTCCTGGCCTACACATCAACCAGATCTCAGAACACACGCTGTCACAAAGCAGACTAATATAGTTTTTTCCCCAAACCTGAACTCAGGAATTTATGTGTTGAGCCGGATTCAGGGACCAGATGACTGTTTTATGCTAAAACAGTAGCACAAGAGAGAAAATCCCTTCACAAGGTTTCCCTCTGAAATATTATGTGCAACCCTAAAAAAAGCTGAAAGTAAAGCAAAGCTAATCTTAATATAAACAAATTTGTTTTTATTTGGTACAGTTCTACTGAAGTCAAGAGTCAACAGCCAAGGATACTTTGAGAAGAAACTAACTCACAAAAATGAAGCATACAGTAACTGTAATGTTCTACTGTCTACAAACAAGTGAATAAAACAGGGAAGGATAACACTTAATCTACCAGCAGAAAGAAGGCTGAGCACTCAAGGAATTTGATTTTTACTGCTTAGGTTCAATATCATTTCGCCCATATAACACAGCAAAGGACAGAGGACGAGCCCATTCATTAGCCATCTAAGCTCAGACACACGCACAACTTTTGTCAACAAATGCAATGTCATAAGAAGATATTATCTTTATGACATTGCTTTTACTGACAAACCTTATCCTTAAATATTTCAACTACAGTGAAATGCTCTAGAAATTAATCAACAAATAAACAGAGTTAATGTCAACTCACAAAATGATTTTATCTATTGTGATACTTTTATAGAGCTTTATGATGTAAACAACCGAGGTATGCTACTTACTCTATAAACTGCTAAAAGAAATCATCTTCACTCAGGTTATATAACTATAGTCTGTTTTCCTTCTGCCACCTGTGATTTACATCCTTCTTTCATAGCAGTATTTACTTGGGGAAGGGGAAGTCAATTATTTTTTGATTTTTTTTTCTTAAGTGAAATTCTAGACATTCTTTAAAAAAAAATACACAATTACGTAACATCAAAATACTTTTTGTTATTTCTTTTCTATTCATCATAACACACTGTCATTCTTTACATGAAAAACACAAAAAAATACTTTACAGTTTATCAGGTAAAAAAAAAATACACTTCATTAGATCCTAATCTAGAAACTTGCATAGCTTAAATAAATAAATAGTATGACTAACACAATCAATTACGGTATGTAAACTATGTGGAAATATTGAAAGTATTTATCACAGAGCAATTAAATAGCTGTTACCGCTGAAGATAAAGCAAGAAGTTCATCCAAGACAAGTATACAGCAATTGCTCCACATTCCCATTGCAAATGAGCTGGTGTGTTAATAAATAAAGAAGATACAAAAATTATGCTTGTACTATAGATTGTCCAGTCCAATAGATTGGAGTAATCCAACAAATATTTCAATTTCTAGGATTTAAGAGAGACAGACACATATTTAGAAGTCATTGATCATTAAGAGACTGAATCAAATAACACTATTTAAACGCTATTCTCACTTTTAATCTTATTTGCAGGAATAAATTATATTTCCCTTGTAATTAGAAAAAAGTCAGATGTATTTTAATATCATATAAAGTGCCATGCACACTGTAATTGATGTTAAGAATCTATTTCTATACGTATTTACCTGCTGAATGAGCTGAAATATTTCTTTACAAATTCCCAGTAAACTCATAATTAAAACTAAACACATACACACTCTTGTGAAGTATGAGTCCTGAAATAAAAAACAGAGCACAAGGCAAATCGGAAATTATTAAATGAACAATGTTTATTTTAGCTCTGCCTACCTTATATTATGTTATGCTAAGATAGTACTAAGTTTATTTGAAGCAATCTAACAGGCTAAAATTCTGTTTTACTAATGTTTGTTGTTAAATTCATGTCAATTACATTGTGTTTAAGTAATTCAAACCGAATATGGAAGTTTGAGTATTCCCATGCTAAACAGTTGCCATTAACCAGTTAAACAGTTGTGAACAGCATTGCTGTACGTAGGCAACATTTTCAGTATGTTTTGCTTATACATAAACATAAATTCTGCAGTCCATAACTTAACTATAGCACTGTAGCATTAGAAATGGCAACTGAAGTCTTTAGAAGGTGCACAAACTGGAGTCCTGACACCCTTACATGGCTGTTCCCTTTAATGTCTCTATTTACAACCAGTACAGAGAAAGAACTTTGTTGTGAGATGCCTTATATTGGCACAGAAAACAACAGTGGATTTTGACTTTATTAAATAAATTGTAAAGCTAGTTCCCCACATGCGAGTTTTCTGCAATGCATATCTGGCACATTATGGTGTACATCTATAGCTTGAATTAAGAGTCATAGAATGGCCTAGGTTGATCATCTAGTTCCAACCCCTCCCTCCTTTGCCATAGGCAGAGCTGCCACAAACTACACCAGGCTGCCCAGTGCCCCATCCAACCTGGCCTTAAACACCTCCAAGGATGAGGCTTCCACAGCTCCTCTGGGCAAACTGTTCCAGTGCCTCATTGTCCTCTGAGTAAAGATTTTCTCCTAATACCTAATCTAAATCTCCTGTTTTAACATTTAAAACCATTTCCCCTTGTCCTGTTGTTATTATCTTGTAAAAAGTCATTTTCCCTCCTGTTTATATGCTCCCTTTAAGTACTGGAAGGAGGCCTCCCCAAAGTAATACAAAATACGGGCAAATAAAGCTGTATTTGAATAGGCAAAAAGACTTAACAGTTGACAACTATTTCTATGTCAAAACTAAAACAAACAAACAAACAAAAAAAGCAGCAACATCAGTTTATTTAGTCTGAAAAACAAAGATATATGAAAAGTTGAAAAATTCACTGTTAGCTATCTCTTTATTGTTAAATGTGTTATTCCTTTTTCTTCAGCGTTAAAGGAATGCTCACTTCATGAAAGAAACTGAAATAGTCGTTTACCAGACACTAAGTTTTGAGAAAAATCACTGAAAATAAGAAATCATATTTAAATTTATCATCAGACATCACTCTGATAAAAATAAACACTTCAATTCTATTTGGAGTTGATAAATAATAAGCAGTTCAAAATAATCATAACTTCCTCCTATAACCATTCTAAATCTATAGTGAAAAGTTAGAAAACTCAGTACCTCATACTCTAACGGTCTTGCTTCATAGATTTCTGTTCCATTCAAAGGTCTTCCTGGCTGTATATGGGTGACCAGAAGAGTCAATGGTATCAAACCAAGAGAATAAATGCCTAAATTCATTAGATGCGCTCGAAAACCATAAGCCATCCTTGAAAGAAAAAAATGCTCCATGTTACAACATTTGATAAATTTAAAAAGCATGCATTTAAATTTAATAGCCAATAATGTTTTCATTGTAAGCATTATTTCAAACATTATTTTGTGACCAGTGTTCACTGAGCTTTATGTGAAATGTAACAGACATTCTAAAGCATCATTTATTTTCTTTTTAACTTTATACTATTAAATATTTTTTTAGTAAATATGTGGAAGCAAAGACAGTGGCTGCTTCTTCCATGCATATCAAAGAATCACTACTAAATTCTAAGTTACCTTTTTCATAAACATTAGCATATTCTGTATACATTTATGAGTGTTGTATACGAAAGACATTGGTGTCATTAATGCCAAAGTGGTATGCATATTCTACTAAACAACTCTAAGGTACAATAATCTTCATCCTGATGTGTAATATTGTTTTTTGTATAAATTAAAATACACATACCACTTCATCAGCAAATATTCTTTGCACACGGGATGACTAAGTAGCTCCATGCGATTGTGCCGTACCATGGCCTACAAAACAAGAAAGTACTAAAGATCAAATTTGTCTCTTCTGGCTAAGTAACATGCTTACTAAACAAGTTAGCCAACCTTCTTAACTTGATTACTACTGTAATGAAAACTATAGACCCTGTAGAAGATACTGCAAAGGTCTTTTATATATTCAAAGCTATGATTCTGTCTTCTTCGCCTACCAAGTCCTCCACTTTCGGGCAGATAAACCTGGAAGATTGATTAATAATCTAAGTTTTTAGGAGTTAACATTTTGCTAACTACATTTGTGAAATGACCGTGATTTTCTAGCTACATTTAACTAGAAAGTAATTTCTTTATTATTAAAAAGTACACCAAATCTACTTGCCAGCAGTAAGCCCAAAAAAGCAAACAAATTAAATCAGCAAGATCACTCTGTAATGGTTCTGAGAAGAAAAAAAAAAAAAAAAAGTGAAAATAAACTGGCAATGTTTTAGAACAGCAAAGTAGGTTTTAGGCACAGAAGTTTTTCACAGTCAACACATGGAAATAGTCAACTCTGTCCGCTTTTCCAATGCCTTTTCTTCCACCTCATGGTCATTACAAGGACTGGAGCATGGTTGTCTTCTACATACTACCTGTCTGCTTCAGTTTGCCTTGAAACATTCATAGTTACTGAAATAAACTAGTCCTCAAAGAATTGCTATGTATTACATAGACTATAAGAACTTTAACCCATACTTCCTAACAAGACACATCAAATGTACAGACTTAGAGTACTTCCCTTTGGAAAAGAGATGTTATGATAAATATAACAAACCCTTGATTTTATTGCAAACAAGGCAGCATAAAATTATGTAAAATAAAATACTTACATTTAAAATGGCAAGTGGTTCATAGAAAATATCTTCGCTTTCCTTTAATTTCTTGTTAAGTGTCAGGGGACACTGAAGATATCTGAAGTTGTATTCAATCTGAACAATAAAGATTAGATAATATGCTGAATTTTAAAAAGCTTATTCCAAGAGAAAAAAAGTGGTGTATCATATCACAGTGTTTGTAAAACTGATGTTTACTAATTGTTGGTCAGTCTGCCTGTGAACATGACATCAAAACAGAATGTGGTTGTAACATAATTGTTTAATATTTCATATTGCAATAGAAAAAATACACACGTATTCTTAAAATCCTAAAGATATCATTCATGCATCTAGAATTTGCATTAATGTTGACTTCAAAGAAAAGCTTGCATTTAGAAGTTGTATAGCATTGATAATACAATATAAATAAAATGTGTACTAACAGAAAATTTGCAAATTTTTTGCCAATGATGTACATATAATCCAGTGTAGGAATTCATAAGGCGATTTTCATTACGGCTTTAAAGATAATGCAACTGTAGAACATTCATGCTTTCTCAGGATCTTCTATTTATGATTTCAGAGAAGAATTTACAAAAAAAACCCACACTGAACTCTGAATTATTTACAACAGCTGTACTTCTTATGACAAGCATGTATTTTATATGCACTATTGTCTGTCACTGTTACTTTGGCATATCCACAGCCAATCCTGTGGTACTCAGTTTGACTGCAATAAACTACGCAAGATTAAAGTTGAATGATTGCTCAGGTTTGTTGTTATACTTGCTAAAATGTGTAAGCATGAAGATTACAGAAACTAGACTTCAAAGCCATTTGCAGCCCAAAGAACAGTTACTTGCCTTTTCTGATAATTCTGGTTTTTATCTACAGACATGCCATGTCAGTAACACATCATACTAAGTTTACAAACATTAAAATATACGTACTGCTTTCTTCCCAAGCTTTCAAGGATACATACCTGTTTCTTTTAGTGTCAAACAGTAAAGAGAATAACGCAGACAAGTGTTTAAAGACTGCTAGAATCTGATGAAGTGACATTAAGGTCTTCCAAGAACTGAGGTGTTTGGTGTTTTTTTTGTGTGTGAATATATTTTAAATGCACTGTTACTGGAGAGCAACAATTGAATTACTCATGACTAAAGTTAAAGCAATTTCAATTTATATCAGGATGCTTGTGCAGTTATAGAGAATACTGAAGAGGTATTAAATTTAAATACAGTACTATTAGTTAAGAGTCAAGTTGATGGTTTTCTAACTAAATGTTTATCCAGATAATGTTCAGTTACTAATACATTGCCAGGGACATTGTGATGTATTTGACTTCAAGATCGTAAAATGTACTGCCTTTATATATTTCTTTATCTACTTACATAGAAGTCTCGACTTGTCTTTTCCTCTGAAGACTCAATTATGCAGTTGTCCAAAACGAGCTTTGAAGAATGAACAAAAATGTGAACAAAGGTGATAGAAATAACATTCATCAATAAGTAAAGAAAGTTTGCGCATGAAGAAAAAGCCATTCAAACAAAGCAGTATTCATTAGAAGAGATGATTCTGTCAGGTTTTATGATGTATGTTATACATACACAAAATTCCAAACTTTACATACAGGAGTTAAATAACGAAATTATGCAGTTCACAAGGCTGTATGTTAGTTTAAAGGTATAAAATGGAAAACATTTTTGAATATATACATAACAAGCAATTTTAATAAAAGTAATAAAAAAAACAACTTTTCTCTAGCTTAATTTAAGCGTTAACTCAGAAGGTGAAATTACCTCTAATAGCTTTGAAGCCAATTCTCCTCTAACTGTCATCATTTTTATAACCCTTTTAAATATATATGCTATATATAATACACAGTGAGGCTGCTTTCATCACATCATTTTGCTCAGGAAGCTAAGATCTTTATTTCTAAAGAAATTCTAGAGACCAGAAAGGCCTGAAACTATCGCTACAGAACAACTAAATTAACTTATGTTTTTTTTTCTATTTTATAATAATCCATGTTATTTAGGATAGCATTAGAAAAACAATGGTGATTGATGCAATGTAATGAAGTTTGAGTTTTTTTGTGCAGCTGTGTCTTTAAAATAAGCAGTAAACTTACTTTAAATGAATCAGGAAGATACTCAATCATTTCCAGCAAAGGACATTTATTGGCACTAGAATAGTGAGAGAATGTCAGAACAGCTTCTTCCCATCTGTAAAAATAAGTTGAAATTATTGAAGAGGAATTAGTTGCTTCTTTTTAAAATTAGAATCAACATAGAATGGCCTGGGTTGAAAAGGACCACAATGATCATCTAGTTCCCAGGCTGCCCAAAGCCACATCCAGCCTGGTGTTGAATGCCTTCAGGGACGGGGCATCCACAACCTCCTTGGGCAACATTAGATTTGTTTGGGATTATTTGAGTTTTATTTTAGATATCATCTTGCAAATCACAATACATAATAAGTTTAGATATCACCAAGTAAAAAATCAGCTGCAACTGAGTAGCACTCTAGATGCTCCTTTGAGAATGATTCATATTTAATTCTCAATTAAACAAACGTGTCAACTATGCTAAGAACTTCTCAAGAATAAGTGTCCTTTGTACTCCATAAGGAACTTCAACTGAAGCTGGAATCTTGGATTGCAAGATGAGATGAATACTAGTAAGCATTGCAAAATACTGGCAGTGTTCCCTCAATACTTACCGAAAGATGTGCTCATCAGTCAACAATGAAGTGTTTTGGTCTTGAGCTTGTTTATATTATAAAATATTCTAAACTGTAGTTGAACTGCCACATTTTACAATATTTGTAACACATTTGAAACAACATTTTGAATTAGTTCTCTTGAATGGTATTGAGCTTATCTTTTGATTAAAGGTCCATAGGTATTGAACATTATGTGAAAGGGCTAAATTACACACGTATGAAGAGGGAAAACACGGGAAGGATTACTTAATTCACATGGTGCCCACACATGCTTTTTTGTTTGGTTGTTTTCCTTCCCCAGAATCTGAATACTCACTCTAATGTGAAAAAAACACCCCAACTAACTTAACAAGATTTATTGACTCTCACTAGAGTATAAGGCAATATCTGAAATTTCAAAATAAGAAGTCATTAAACAGAAGGTTTTCAAAACTTAAAACAAAACCAAAAACAATAAAAAAGGAAAAATAAATTCATGTCTTACCTTTTATGCAAAATGACAGCTGACACTACATCTTTCCTCCTGTTGTGTATTGCTTCATGGAAAAAAGAAGCTACTGCTTTGTTCAACAGAATTTTTGCACCGTAGTCAAGAAGTAACCTTACTGCTTTTGCATGCCCTTCTTTTGCAGCTAGGTGCAAAGCTGTGTTCTGTGAAGAAAAGTAATGAGAAGAAGAAGCAATGCAACAGTAAGGCATATTTTTTTTTAAAATGTACCTATTTCTGTCCTTTCCCACACTGAAAAGCCACATAATATTCTCAGTTACAAGTCCTGAATACCTTTACTGACAAAATTAAACAGTAAAATATAGTCATAGAGATTCTGATACAGACAAGTTCTTTATTCTAGGTTTACAGCCACAGCAGCATTATATTAAAAGAGGAAACTCAGCTGTATGTAGGAAAGGCCAATACAGTGATAGCTTTAATTTTTGTAGCTAACAAACAGTGAGGGACAGATAAGTAAACATGATGGTATCTGTTCAATATTAGTGTGCAGTATAGGTAAACTTCAAACTCAAACGAGTTTGATTTGATGTTTGACTTCTTTTAATCTGTACAAGTTCTTTAAATTGAATTACTGAAGCTTTTACTATATAATGAAAGTACTGCGGCATCTGGGTAAAATACCCAGTATTTTACCCAGATGTATTTTACTGGGTAAAGTAGATAAAATACTGGGTATTTTATCTATTCTGTTAGTGTATTTATGCCTTTCTTTTCATTGTTTCTCACAATTAAGAACTAAATATTAACTTCATTAATAAGAAGCTACTCTACATGATAAACAGTGATGAAATATATACTGACTTTATATAGAATATATGTAATAGTGTAATAAAATCTAATTGTATACCTCCAACATATGATTTATAAGTAACGGGATATGACAAACAAATTACATTATGGGAACACATACCCCTTCTTCATCCACTTTGTCAGTACACTTCACATTAGTATCCAATATTATCTGCATTGTGCGAGTGTATCCTCCAAAGGCAGCATGATGCAGGGCTGTCCAGCCTTTATAGTCACTTACATATGGAAGATATAAAAATAGTCACTATAAATGCAAAAGTCCTTCATTCTTTTCAAATAATTTAATTGTCTTGTCCTTTGACTCACAACTACTGTACATTTTTGCCTGCCTTCTGTCAACAGCCACATGATTATCAATGCATCAATTTGCTGTAAAATGTTCAAGTCAATAGAAGTATGCAGGTCTGAATCTTTCTATATACATGCATGTATTGTGCCTTTTTTTTTTTTTTTTTAGAAAATGACTCAACCACAGCAACAGACATGACATATATCACGGCCATACGAATCTTGTCTTTAAAGACAGTGAATATACAAAACACTGCAAGCACACTAATCAATTCCAATTAGTACTAATTCAACTTAGTATAAAACAATTCATTAAGCCTTTTATCACAAAGAACTTACCAGCTCATCTCTACAAAATGTCAGTTTTAGTTCTAAATTAGCCCAAGTACGTACATACAAAATTGTATACACAAACATTTGCAATCACACGGTTAGAAGGGAACTCAAGGATCATGAATCTCCAGCCCCCCTGCCACATGCAGAACCACTAACTTCCACATTTAATCCTAGACCAGGTGGCCCAGGGTCCCATCCAATCTGGCCTTGAACACCTCCAGGGATAGGGGATCCACAGCCTCTCTGGGCAGCCTATTCCAGCAACTCACCACTCTCTCTGTAAAGACCCTCCCCCTGATATCCAACCGTAATCTTCCCTCCCTCAACTTAAAACCATTTCCCCCTTGTCCTGCTGTTATCTACCCTTTCAAAGAGTTCACTCCCCTACTATTTGTAGGCTCCCTTTAGGTATTGAAAGGCTGCAATGAGGTCACCCCACAGTTGCCTTTTCACCAGGCTGAACAAGCCCAGCTCCCTCAGCCTGTCTTCATAGGGCAGGTGCTCCAGTCCCCTGATCATCTTCGTGGATCTCCAACAGCTCCCTGTCTTTCTTGTACTGGGGGTGCAATCATCATCTCTATCTTAGTTAGGTGGACTAGTTCAGCTAAGGTCACTGGAAATCATAAAATCATATAATCATAGAATGGCTTAGGTTGAAAAGGACGATAATGATCATCTAGTTTCAACCCCCCTGCTATGCGCAGGGTCAATAAGGACTAGACCAGGCTGCCCAGAGTCACATCCAGCCTGGCCTTGAATGCCTCCAGGCATGCGGCAGTTCAGTTAGTGTAATGTCCATTGCCATAAATACTGACAGTATGACAGGCCTGCTTGCCATAGGATCTTTTCAGAACATATACAGCCCTAGTTCCAAGGTGCAGATGCATTGCAAATTATCACGGATTTGGAAGAAGAGGACATGAGAGTTATAACTCTAGAATGTATCCTGGTAACAGGACTTTAAACTTCTGGTATCTTTTGATCCTGGCTTTACAGATTTGGGTTTGGAAACTGTAGTTTCCAAACTACAAAAATCCAAACTTCCAAAAATCAGTACCTAGAGTGCAAGGCAAAGTGCCTGTGAACCACCAGTCCTGAAAATTCTTACACAAACCCCTAAACAAACATGAAAGAAACAACAGTGAAGCTGACACAACTATTTCCAAAACATTTTTTTTTCCTTTAAAAATTCCAACATTCTTCCCTCAGCTGGATTTAGAGAAACCTCAGTTTTATCAGCACTAAAACCTGTGGCTAAAAGCTGGCTGTGATTCTAAGTGTAAGGCAGGGGGAAGTACAAGCACATTAGCTTTACAACTATTGTATATAAGTGCATTTTTACATATGTGTATTTATATTTGTAAATATTATTTATTACATGCATAAAGTATTTATTTTTATACATTGTAGATTCATTTGTATTGTATTAGCTTCCTATTTGAAGGACAAAAAAAAAAAGTAAGGTTCTTTTTTACCTTAATGAAAGAAGCCTGAACACATACCAGAGAAAAAGGGCCCCTCTTTTCAGAAGAAACTGAACGACCTTCTCATGACCATTCTGCGCTGCTAAATGAAGGGGAGTCATTCCCTTCTTATCACCTTCATTTAAAAGCCTTGTGTCTTTCATATCCCTTATAAGTCGCTGGCATGTATTGATGCGGCCATAGCTTTGAAAGACAAAGAAATTACTGTCAAAGAAATATTGATGGTAAGTGGCACTGATTCCATTGCCTAAACTATACTAACCTGGCAGCAAAGTGTAACGGTGACTTCTTGTCTCTGCTCTTCGAATAAATGGAAACATTGAGGCTGAGTAAATTATTTACAGAGAGGGCCACACCTTGTCTGCATGCATAATGCAGTGGAGTGCATCCTTCATTATCTTCATCTACCACAAGATTTTTAATATGTTCCATCTGTTACCCCCAGAAAAAAAAGAAAAAAAAGCACAGAATCTTATCACTGATGCTCCACAGCTTCTTACAGTTTCTAACAATGGCATTAATATTTTTAAAGCAGTATCTAAAAACAAGAAACAAATATAGAAAAGATAAATTCAGTAACAATTAACTTTTAATATCTTTTGATTAGTGGGCAATCATCTTTAAGCAGAATCAGTTGTCAGAGAACACAGCAACTTGTCAATCTGTGCCTTACTGGGCACAGAACAAACATCATACAGGAGATTTTTATTTCCTGCCATGAGACCATAATACTCATTTGCTGTCAGGAGGCAGCTTGGACAGAAGCAAAGGTAGTCTATACATAGTCTGTATTCAGAAGCAAAACTTCTGATGATTCCAGGCAGCCAGTTCACTGTTCTACAGGATAATTTTTTTACTCCTATTTCTCTCTTATTTCCCTGTTTTATTCTATTTTATTTTATTTATACACTATCCTGTACACATTCCCTCTTAAGGCAACTAAGAATCTCCTCTCATAGTCTGCTCCGCTCTTTGATTTATTATTATGATCAATAATTAGAAATTCATTGTAGACAAACTAGAGTTATCACTCTCTTTTAAGGCTGATTCTCAACATCTGCTGAAAAGGGAAGTTGTATCTACTTCCACTATCAATCAAAGTTGTTTACGAAGTCCCACAGACGTCATAAGATCTGTTAGTCATGATTCATATACAAAAGACTGTAGCTCTCGAGGTTAACAAATTTAACTCTTTCAAGAAAGCTTGGTTTCTAGCAATATGAGTTCACCTCAACAAAGCCAAATTCATAGTTGAAATTCTTTTTAGAATTAAATCCAAGACTTCATTACAGTCCAGCAGTCCACAGAAAACTCCTGAAGAATATTTTGTAAGCTGTTTAAGTCGTAGAGCTTGACTGAACATGAGTATGCCCCCTAGTTTCACTGCATGCAAACTGGGAAAGCAGAAATGAAAAGTTCTATATTTCATCGCCTACCTCTTGAGCTATTCAATCCCCCAACAGCAAAATAATTTATGGGATTATGTTATTCCTTTGCCTGGCAATAAGAAAACTGTATTATTGGCTTTGAAATATTTTCCATGAGAGATACGTACCTGTTCACACTATATTCTGTGACGCTTGGCAGCTTAACAAACACCAGAAATTAACATTTGAAAACAAATAAGCAGCTGTTTTCTTCTTTACATTTTCTAGTGAAGTTACTGAAAGACATAAATCAATGCTTACTGTACCTGCAGAAATTTCTCATTCAGATGTTGTAATCCTCCAGGCTGTAATACCGTCAAGTGCAAGAAATTCCGACCAAGATGATCTTTTAACGATACATTTGCTCCTAGATAAATATGGAAATAAATACCAGCAACTTCAAAATTGCTGGCCCCGGAACTAACTGATGATGCTTAAGACAAAGGAACAAATGTTGAAAATAAATCTATAAAATAAAATGTTGAAAATAAAACTATAAAAAGAAACATTATTTCAAGTTAACATCATAAGATATCACTTCACTTGCAAAAAAAAAAAACCACAACAAGAAAACAAACATCTCAACACAACCCAACTACTTGTGTTTATATATCATTGTGCATAAGCACGTAGTATTTCCTCACAGCATAAGATTTATGTGGGGCACTTACATTCAGATAGACTGAGAATCTGCAGATCAAAAGGCAATTTAAAGATGCAGATGATTACTTCTTCTAGTGTTTGGTTTACAGTCAACTCCCATTGTAATTAAACAGTCTCGACAATGATTTACTATTTAGAAAAATACACTAACAGTAATTAGCCTGCAAAAGGCACAGCAACTGAAAAAATTTAAATGTGACTATGATTATTTAAAATCACAGTAATAATTGAAATATGGGCTTTAACACTTAAAGATGATTTCTGGTATGAAACGTGACCCCATGTAAGTCATGCATTTACTCCACGGTTCTGCTTTGTGAACTGCTAAGGAACGAAAGAATATGGTTAGGTTGAGGTTGGACTTGATCTTGAAGGTCTTTTCTAACCTGAGCAATTCTATGATGGACTGCCAGTGTTACTTCTACCTTGAGAGACAGGAAAAATAGCCTGAATGCTTTTCTACAACCTGCTTGCTCTATGCGAAACAGAGTGAAATTACTTCCCTAATTCTTCCTTTACCTCCAGCCAACTGTTAAATGCAGTTACTCCTGGACTGTATGCTGAAGTACTGAATTGAAATTGAGGGAAACTTTGGACGTAGATTTTGGACACGTACAAATCCTGTTCAAAAGATATATACCACAAGTGCACATTCTCTTGTACCTTTTGAGAGCAGTAAATTCACAATTTTCCATGATGCACAAGAAGTGGCCAACAGAAGTGGAGATCGACCTTCTGTGTCAACACTATCAATATTTGCTCCCTGTAATAAAGAATTTCAAGATTATCATGAATATTGAATTCATTTCATTGAATTCAATTCATTCACAATTAAAAAACGGTGCTGCCCTGTACATCATCACAGTATTAGTCATTCCTAGTAACTCTAGATTAGTAAATTCAAACAACATGTTATATCTTTATACAAAAACTGTTTTCCAAGTAACAGCCACAGCCTAACCCTCTGTCTGCCTATATATATTTAGATGCCAAAATAAGAGCAGTCTACTTCTAGGTATACTGCACTTACATCTCATGATCTTTTACAAGGGTATTTGTTCATGCATTTGAATACTTGAAAATATATGACTTTAACTTGAAAATACTGGGATTAAAACTCTGTGAAAATACAAATGTTACAGCCTTTTGGAATGATGTCTTCCTATGTATTGAGCAATTACCAGAACACATCCCTTCTGAATCACTGTACACGAGTTCTCTTCAGGAAACAACACATCTAGACACATAGAGTTTAATCTGTGTAGCTTGGTATATCTATATTTTGTATTATTTACCATAAATTATATAAGCCCAGTTAATTTTAAACCCAAATCACCCATATCAGCAGCAGACACATTTCTGTTAAAATTTTTGATTTCACAGAAACACGGAATGGCAGAAGTTGGAAAGGATCTCAAGAGATCCTTTAGTTCAACCCCCTGCTAAAGCAGGTAGGTGTATAGATGGGTCTTGAATATTTCCACAGAAGGAGACTCCACAACCTCTCTGGGCAGCCTGTTCCAGTGCTCTGTCACCCTTACTTGAAGAAGTTCTACATGCTAGAGAGGAACTTTCTGTGTTCAACTTTTAGGCCATTACTCTTTGTCCTACTGCTATGTACAACTGAAAATAGTCTGGCCTCATCCATTTGCTTCCCACCTCCCTTCAGATATTTATAAACATTTATCAGATTTGCTCTCAGTCTTCTTTTACCCAGGCTGAACAGATCCAAGTTATTCAGCCTTTCCTCATAAGGGAGATGCTCCAGACCCTTCATCATCTTTGTGGCTCTCTGCTGCACTCCTTCTAGTAGATCCCCATCTTTCCTGAACTGGGGAGTCCAGAACTGAACACAGTAAAATCTGACCTTCTTCCTATGGAAGGGCTGGAATGAGATAATGCAGTAAAGCCCAGTTTTTGTGGTTTTCTTCTATTGTTACATGAAGCTCATAATGGCAGGAAATTGCGGTCACTATGGTCACACTATCACTATGGTCACATCAATAAAATATTATGAGCATAAAAGTATCTATCTAAAAAATTGTGTCAACAAGGGAGCATGATGATGCAAGTAAATGAAATAATGAGATATATATTTTATGATGTGGTAGATACTAGATATTGAGTTGCAAGTCAAATTGAATGAGGTGAACTGAGTATGCCAAAAAAAAATATTCTACTTCAGATGCTACCCATTGAAAAAAATCAATTGGAGTTTTAATATTAACTGAAATCCTCTTTGGGTCCATTCCTAATTTGAAAGAGAATTAATAATAATCATGATCAATATTTACTTTCTAGGATAATAAAATCTGTAATATAGCAGTAAGAAGCATGTTATAAATGAACAATGTTAACTAACAGTGAACAGGAAGCCTTCAATGTATGCTGATGAAATGTTTGAGGGTAACACACGGTGGACCCTTTTTGCAAGTCACCTTACTACAAGGTCAGACAAACTGAAAAATATTCTTATTTCAAAGGAACAAATAGAGATCTGTTCATGCAAGTGACTCATTGATTTCAGTGAATACAGTGGCACCAAATTCCAGCTAATAACACAACCTTATTATCACAAGCCCTGCAGCTAACACCTTCCCTCAGCAGAATGAGTTCAGCAGTATTCATACTGTGTAACACAGTAGGGAGTAACTTTCATGTTGACACATACATTTACAATGTTTACAATACAGCTGAATCAACAATTTGTAAACTTAGTTTCTGAATTCCTTTTAATTTTGCATGTATAAATCAATACTTACTAATTAAACATAAATGAAAGTACATATAAGCATTACAAAATAATTCTAAGTATCAGCATTTATTATCAATTTAATATTTAGGTTTTTTTTTTGGAGTACAGTAAGACAAAAGAAAAGGAAAAAGAGAACTTTAAGTACAACATTTTTAACAGTACTGCTTATTTTGCTTCATTACTTTGACTAAGGGTGTTTTCAGTAGTTTACAAAGAAAAATTCCTTATAGAAAGTAATCTCAGGAAGTACCTCAGCACTCAGTTACTCAGCACCCAGCAGCTAAGATGCAGACAAATCATTTAATTATATAAATAATCAGAACTTTCCAGTTGTCATGTTTTAGTTCTTTTTTGTAATTACATAAATAGCTTCCTACTACAACCATGGCATGTGCATGCACAAACCAGACACTGTGCACCTAGCTGTTAAATGTGAAAATGACCATTTCGACAGTACTAATGAAGTCACTGTGATTAAAATGCTTACGTTGCAAATCAATCTATACACTTTTTTTTTTTCCTCCTGAAAGCCATAAAGTTTTGTAATATTTAAATGTTAGGAATACTAACATAGGCTTCTGCCTTTTCCTTTCTTTAAGGCTTCAGTTAGCCTTCAGTTATTTCAAACTACCTCAGTGAAACAAGGCTATTTACTTATCGCCATGCTATGCTGAAGCCCAATGCAAAATAGTGAAAGTCTGCACAAGAAATACCTATACGGTTAGATTCTCTGATTTTTGTACAGCTGACCTACAACTTAAAAAATAGAATTGGTGCGATTTAAATGAAAAGAGCATACAATACATGCCTGGACAATTTTCTTCCGTGTAGATAATTTTAGATTTTTTAATCTGGAGAAGCTACACTTAACACTGTATATTTTTGCAATGATTTTTATTTTAAAACATAAAAAAATACCATAAATAAGATAAAGTTAGTCAATACATTGTGTTCTGTGCCAAAGCCAAAAGTCATTCTGAACTGCATTTTGCTATCCCTTCTGAGCAGTAAAAAAAAAATACATAAAAATCACTCTATCTTTTCTTTTTCCCCCCCTCATAGATATACAGCATAAGAGGTACCTCGTTATCTTGCCAGAGCCCCGGAAGAAGTTGCACGTGCTGCACCACACTAACACTGACTGACATATTTTGATCCGTTCCCAGACAGTGCAAATGTAAACAGGCCTAAAGCCTCAAAACCCTCATCATGGACTATAAGAAAAGAGGCCAAAATAGTCAAAGTGACACTCAAAGCATTTAGCTTTGTTCTCAAGAAAAAAATAAAATAAAATAAATGTGTTCTTATATGGGAAAGACATTCCCCTTTTATACTTAGTCACACAAACCAACACAAGCAAGAAATACAGGCACAAGCTGTCAAGTAATAACTTCTGTAGACACACTGTTTTGTCAGCCAAGCTTAAGCAGTCAAATCTCACCATTTCACATCTGGAATAAAAATAAGCACCACATCTATTTTTGACTAAGCCAAATCCCTGCAAGAGAATCCTGGAAAGTGCAAAACTCTGCATAGAATTGTTTTCAATGTAATTCTCAAGACATTAAGAAAAAAAATTATTAGCTGACTTAAAATGGAAAAGTCTTCTGACTTCTGAAAGTTTCCTCAACAAACACAGCAATGCCTATAGTGGTTACATAAGCCTTAGTTTAATTGGTGTTAATGGACTTTTGGAGCAGGACCAGAAGCATCCCAATTCTTTTCTTTTTCTCCCCCATAATTACTTAGTGCAGAAATATAACCAGAGTAAGATGTATTTCTGGATCATCCATAAACTTCATTATATGGTTTTGTGATCCCAGAACAATTATGTGTATGTACATTAGACAAAGCATTTGTTGAGAAAGCAGATTAAGTTCAGTGCAAATTTAATTTATCTCATATTTAAAACCACAAAAGTGAGGGTGCCTGAACTAATCTGTCATATCTACTAAGAAACATTTATGAAAATTTTCTGAGCAAGTAAAATGGAAATAAAAATGCAACCTTTCATCCTCTGTAACTTTCAGATGCTATTACGAAGCTTTAACAATGCTGCACTGTAGCTGTCACTTATGTGTTATGAAATATATATACAGATAAATAATGTATGCCTGAGAAAACATTCTCCTTTATGAATTTCTCTATGCAGACCTATAGTAATAGATTGCAATAATCCGTATAAACATATCACTTAATTAAATATTTACCATTGAAATCAAATACTCTGCCAGTTCATAATGATCAAACAAGGCTGTCCTGTGAAGAAAAAAAATGCAAAGTTACAGTAATATTAGACAACAAATTTTCAAACAAAGGGGTATAATTTTTCTCTATTTGGTACAGTGTACATATATATATAAACATTATATTATATTTTATATATAAATATATTAAAGAGACAAAAGAATACCTGTGCTGCATAATTATTTTAATAAATTACCTTTATTTTTGTCACAGAATTTCATTTTTAAACTAAATTCAGTTCAACCAATACATTGATTTTTAATCAAACCAGTCATTTCATATGTCAGATTTTTGTCTGTACCACACATATTCATTGAAGAATTCCATAAACTTCAGACTTGAATCATTCCAATCAGAACTTGAGCATCATACCCATTTCACTGACAGTTTAATAATACAAGAACAATAATACAATACACCTAAAACTCCATTCTAACTGTAGCAGACAAGTCTACTTGAGAAATGTAAAAAAATTGTAAAATACCACCTGATGTAAATGGTGGTAACATTTATTAATTTACCAAAAAAAAAAATTTAAGTTGTGTAGCATGAAAAAATCTCAGGTTTTATTCTACAGCAAGATACTGAATTATGTGCTGTTGTTTTTTAAAAGATTAAAGAGGGAAATACAGCACAGTTAATTCACACACTCTGAAGTCAGATCTCTATTAAGTATTTCTACCTAATGAGCAAATGAGAGGATAGTTCCAGTGCTGTAGTATAACTCAAACACAACAGTTCCTTAGTATTAAGGGAAGTAATAACACAGAACATACTATAGTTAAAATTGATTATTAAAAGACATATTTGAAAAGCTTTTTCATGATTCCAAATAAGTAGATATGCTTCCACTATCTATTATGTAATTCTATGATTCTACTGCTCCCAAATTTCTCATCTTTAATGTCAATAAACTCCCTGTAGAAGAACACTGTAAAGTTACGATGAGTTACTTAAACAGAGTGCAACTACATCAATTTGTAAATGCAGAAGAATAGTATCTTCCATATAGCTGGTAGCCAACACATCTAAAGAAGTGTCTTCTTGCTGAAGACAATTGAGGATATTTCTCCACGATTTCACAATCTGATTTCAAATGAAAAGAGAAAGACTAGATGTCTAGAGGGTTTTTCTATACAGGAACACCACCTCCAACTTTGCAGTCATAGAGAAGTTTATCTACTTGAACCTGAACAGGTATGAGGCATTTTTTGGGAGAAAGAAAAGAATATAAGTTTTTTGGTTGTTTTGTTTTGTTTTTTTTCTTTTTTCTTTTTAAACAGTTTATATTATTTTTCACTTACTTTCTCAAGAACAAAAGCCTCACTAGATGAGGGCATCTGTTGCACAACTTTGGAAGTCGTTAACAAATCCATACATGTATAACTTCCTTATTCTTTACAGGAGTGAATTTTCAGTACAAAGAGTTAGTGGCCATTCTTGGTCATGATTCCAAGGTAACCAGACTTTTTTTGTTTTAATTTTGCTGTCAGCACCAAAATCTTCAACATCCTGATCAAATTGCAGACAATTTCATACTGTACAATAACCATCTCCCATCCCATGGAGAAGTTCCGATACATGTGAAAGGGTGCATCCTAGTATACTTTATAAATTGTCACTGGATGCTGTAAAAGACTGACCAAAAATATTGTGCCAATGAAGTCTAGTAGAGCATCATCCTACCTGTGAAGCAATGTTTCCTTATTCCCATCTACAGCATCAATAATGGATTCATCACCAGCATAGGATGACATCATTAACTTTACAATTTCAGTTGCTCCTTGAGTGGCAGCAAAATGAAGTGCTGTGCATTTTTCATTCTGTAAATAGGGAAATAAAGTAACGTTCCAAGTCACCTTGGTCCACAACCAATTAAATATGCCAGCAATCTAGCCCAGGATTCATGCATAGGAATTTAGGAGATATATGATGAAATTTCAGTCTTTAACTAAAAGAGCAGAACTCTAAAGGTATACTTAAAACCAAAAACAAACAAACAAAAACAAAACAAAAAAACCCAAAGAGATAGTTTACAGGATTACTACAAAGCTTGTTACTATCCTATGCCAAGCCTCTAGGATACGTGATCCTGAACCTCAACGTTTTATACCTGATTAATCAAGAAACAAGCACAGCATCCTTAAATGGAAGAGATGAAGCAAAGGAAAACCGCAGAAAAACAACAGGCAGACCAGTACAAATGAATAAGCAAACAAAACTGCCTCTGTAATGTGTAATAAGGAAAATGCATTGTTCTTTATGATCTTGACTTTCTTATCTTCCTTGGAAGAGTTTTATAAATGCAATCTTCTGCAGGGTTCATTAAAAATGACTGGGGCTAGTAAGCTATTAAACTATTATAATCTGAACAGTCATAAAAATTATTAAACGTTAAGTAAATGATTGGAATGAGATTTGCCAAAACATGATTTCTTTTACTTAAATAGGACAAACTAGCTTTGATATATGCCTGAGGATCTTATCTTTGTGCATTTCACAACTGGAAATTTCAGCTGCTACACTGGAATGGGCTTTTTTACAAGTCCAAAAACACCCTTAAAATGGTTCTCACCTATTGCAAAATGGTCAGCACGAACCATGTCACTCGAAAGTTGTGTGTTCAAAGAAACAAATACATGAAGGTTATACTGTGGTATCTCTGCTCTCACGAGTTGACTTCAGCCTTGCAAATAATTTGAGTAATGTCACATTTTCAGAACTATCTACTCAACATGAAGCTTGGAGCAGGTCTTTACACCAACAGTATCACAGTGCAACAGTAGTATTACAAATTTGTCTAAGTATGTGAGCACAAAACTATAAAGAGCAGGGCAAGGCTGAGAATAAACAAAAAAATGATGAGAATGGATCAAATTAGAGACTCAGTATCCGGCAAGGGATGACAGAAGGTAAAGAAGTTGTGAAGATGGCTGTACCACTGTGACAGTTCTCAAGAGTGCTCTCCCTGATTCCATCTATTTATGACTCAAGTACTTCCTGAGTCAGACAGAATGTAGGACGAGAGAACGCATTCAGTAGTTATGAGCAGATCTTTTCTTCTATGGATTTGTTCAAATGCATTTTGAATTCATGTAAAGTTTTCCCATTATCCTATGTAACTTCTGTAAAGAAACTAGCCATTTTATCTGCTTTGAACTAGAGACCTTTTCTCATTTGCTGCTCCCTAGACGTTATATTGGAAAATACAACAGGCTATGATTATGTTATTCTTTAAATCATACTATTCTGAGTTTCAGAGACATCTAACTTCTATCAAAAGTATATTCCACTCTATTGCAGTGTTTACCTGTTTTAGATCAATTTGGGCTCCAAATTCAATGCACATTTTTATCATTTCCAAGTCTCCGCTTTGAACTGCCAGATGAAGTGGACTGCACTTCCCATTATTGGTAAAATTAATGTGAGTTTTAGCTGCATGACCCAATTCTTCACCTGAGAGATGAAAATAAATTTCAATTTTTACAGCAAAGATGGAATAACAGAAGCAATCATTTTTATTATTATTATTTTTTTTTAATGACAAGCAAGTGTGAGACAATATTCTCCCACTCAGAACACGAACCCTTTCAAACCTTTCATTAAACCACAGATGGTCACACATTTAGGAACACAGCCGCAGTTCTACAAAAGTCACTTGCATGTACTGCCCATGGGAATAACAGCGTTAAGTTGCTTTAAGTTCAGTCACATTTTTACTTCTTGTTCACAGTTCTTTGAAATGTAAAGCAGAAAATTACTATAAATAATGAATCATACTGGCCACTTTTGAACAAAAGTATTTACCTTTTTTTAAAAGGATTTCCATACATGTTTTTGCACCGGAAAATGCAGCAGCATGGATAGGCATGCATCCCGTTTTGTTTGGTTTACATATTTTCCCTCCATTTTCAATCTGAAAATTAATACCTAGATACAGTTTAATGACATAAAGAAAATTCTCAAAAATGAACATATTGCTGCAGATACAGCCTTTGCTGTAGCTGTCTCCTTTTTTGCATTGTATACTCATTATGAAGTTAATATACAGCCATATTTGATATCTTACCTCCATGCATGTATGTGCTTCTTTTTGTTTAGTTTTCTTTTTCATTGTCTTCAAGATATCTTTTTCCTGTTTTACACTCAGATACACTTATGTATGGTCTTAAAAGTTCATTTGTAGCCTTACCAGTAATAACTCGAATCATAAACATCATATTTTTTCTTTTTCCCCCCACAAAACAGGTAATACTTTTTCACATATGTCCCACAGACAAGTAAAGGAAGTTAAGCAGGCCTAACATTTGTTCTAGTTTTCTAAACTACAAAATATGACATCTCATTTTTTCCAAAGCATATATGGCTCAGGGATTGCAGAACATAAGAACTACTCCCACTGTCTTTTCAAAGAGCTCACAAGTATTTCACAGTTTTATTCATGCCCCAAAAGCACATCAGTGCACACTACAGAAAATAATGACATAGATAAAACACGTGGCATCTCAGAAAAAAAACATCAAATAAAACACGTGGCATCTCAGAAAAAAAACATCAAAAACCACAAAACACATTATTTTAAATTCTGATTTCCATTTTTTTACCAGCTGATAGTGTGTTTATTGAATGGATAAGAATGACATGAGGCTATGCCATTAAAGAAGCACACACATGCATACCTTTATGCAAAATAACCTCAGTGTTGAGTCCCTGATCATCCTTCCCTCCATCATACAAAGAACAACAGATTAGAGTGACTGTATCAGGACAAACTAAATCATGTCTAAAGCTGTGATAAATATACGTACCAGGAGTGTTAGTGCTTCAGGATTGTCCTTATAACATGCTACAATTATAGGTGTGTTTCCTGCTTCACCTTCCAAATTAACATCTGTACTGCTATGCTGGACCAAAATCTAGACATTTAAGAAAACATGCAGTCAACTATTAGCAAAACCCAACAACAAAGACCTATTCCATTACTTGAGTTGTTTACTTGTGACTTGTTCTTTCTGCATGGAAACAGCTAAAAATGCAAAAGCAGAGGAAATTAAAAATGAGAACGAATGCAAAAATATGTAGGTGAAAAAAGCTGGTGAAAACAGACAAAATTGATTATGGTAGACAGCTGACTAGCCAAGATAAATGTTGCAAATAACTCCAGAGTGCCCTAAAAGTTTTGTGTGTGTGTTACAGCTGCATTCATCTAGTACATTCAATAACTTCACAAATTCTAAGCTCTTATTCCAAATACCACATATGGAATGAAACCATTCTCACTATACACGCTAAAATGACAAAAAAGAAAAAAAAAACGTTTAAAAGAATCTTTTTTGAAAAAGTTGTGTTCAGAAAAAATGTAAGACTTCTCTGTGAAACTATTACACAAGTATCGGTATCATGAAAAATCAGTACTTTTTTTTTTAATTCACTGTCCTGAAAAGACCCAAACCTTTTTACAAGCACTGTATGTTACATATGTTTGCCAAACAAAGCATATGAGGAGCTACGTCCAGGATACAGCACATATAAACAAGGTCTTAGTGTTCTACACACAGGTGCTGCTGAGCTGCTTATTGAGTCTGTATATTTATGTGGACTTTAAACTCACCTTGACAATTTCATTATGCAGGGACTGTATAGCCATATGCAAAGGTGCCATCATATTGGAGTTGAGAATGTTTGGGTTGGCTCCTCTACTGAGAAGTAAACTAACACTTTCAACCTGGTTTTTCCTTGTAGCCCAGTGCAGTGGGGTATTTCCAGAAGAATCCATCACATTTAATACTAGATCAAAGGAGAGCAAACAAAACAAAAGATAGCAAAATCATCAAATGCCACAATCACGCTGTGGAAATAAAGCATTCTCAGCAAAGGTTTAGATCAGTGCTAGCACACTTCTTTAAAGAAAAGAGAAAGATGACATTTCACATGATGTGATAGGTCAAATTAAACATTGTGCTGAAAATAGTGTACTGATGAGAGAAAATGTTCTATTAAAAATATTAGTGTACTAAAACAGCACAAAGCTTAATAACATTAGGAAACAGCAATACATTTGTTATTAGATCTTCTGTAATTATAACAGCAGAAGGGTGGGAAGAAGAAAACCTGTCTATTTCTTGCCCAGTGTTATATGCCATCTTTTTTACACCCAGTATTCTTGGTTTACCTCTTTCCTTGCCTCTTCTCTTTCCCATTTTCTTTGATGTTGCAGCCACTGCTTCAGAGGCCACACAGAACAAGTGAGTACAAATAATTAAAATATGAGATAATAAAAAACTGCCTGCAAATTTAGGAGATGATTCAGGTATCTACTGAGATGTAAAACAGTTCATGTCAACTATAAAACTGGTCTTTTTTATACATATAATGATTTCATTTGGAAACAAACTTAAAAATATACTCTATGGCAAAAGAATTATATACTGAAAAGAGCATTTTTTCAGGCCAAATAATCTGAAATTATATTGGTCATCATTTAGAGAAAAATAAGAAAACTTTTCTGTACCATTTGGTTTGCTCAGTAGCCCTCAGCCTAGCAGTGGAAGTTCTAGGCAGTTTCATAATGCTGACTAATGACTGTTAAACAACATCATTTCACAGAACGCGTTTGTTTTTTTTTCCACCGTTCAAGGCCCCATGATCTTCCACTTCTCACTTCTTCCCCACATTCCTTCAGATGTCCTAACTCATTAAATAGTTTTCTTATAACAATGAAACAAACTAGTACCTCCTTTAGGTTACCTCTGCACTTAGCCTTACTTCTGCATCTGTGCTTCCTCAAGGCTAGTAACATCCACGTGTCTGCAGTTTAAGCAGTGCAACTGCAATCTAAGATGACTGTTTTATTAAACGATATAAGAATTCCACTAAAACAGGTCTAAATCACTTACGTGCAATCAGAAAATATTCAACTATGTGTTAAATTGACTTGGAAGTATTAACAACTTCAATGACAAGTATGAGAAACAAAGTTACTTTGAAGTTTTGAGTGTTTTAGATCAAAAATAAAGACAAATAATTCATATAAAGAAGATACTAAGGCTTACAGTAGGTGCATTACAGTCTTCAGATATGGAAAAACTGTAAATCTGAATCCCAAACAAAGTAAGATGCATCAAATCACCACAATAGAGATCAAATACTAACAAGACAATAAGGGTGACCCAAATCATACACGAAATGTGAAATGTGACAGCTTGAACTCTTTTTGAATGTGGAAACATAACACACACCAAGTCAGCTTCAGCTGGACAGCAAACACTTTGAATTTTTAAATTGTACTGAATAAAATAATTTGTAAGATGTGTATTACCTTCAGAGGAAGAATCTTCTATAATCAACTGCATTAATTCTATTTGGCCTCCTTCAGCGGCATGATGCAGTGGGGTTGCATTTAATTCATCCACTTTGGTGAGTCCGGAACGGTTCTTCTTAATGAAGCTTCGCAGTCTACAGGCACTTCCATCTGAAATCACCTATTTTTGACACAAATTTTCTCAGTTATTTTCATAAAGAAATACACAAATCCTGATCAGATCAAGTAATCTGAAAAACTCAGACTGACTTCACTGATAGCAAAACAGACCCAGATAAACAGAACAAATTTTAACAAAAATGTAAGTAATTTAGAATACCTTTTTTCATCTTCTGCAGTGAAAATGATCCGTCTACCACAGGAAAAGTAACAAAAAAAACAAAAAGTCATCACTTTCTCCTACACCTCTCTGCAGCTGTGGCTAAATAAGTGAATTTAAGAGAGAGGAAAAAATAATAATCTTCTCTTCAGGATATTTCTGCAAAGACTGACTTTATGTGCTGGACTTTCAAGCTTAGCCCTTGGGTTTCTATGCTTTTTTGTACTTCAGAGCAACAAACAAAATCTTCAGTTTACAGCACTACCCTAAAAGCATCCTTTGGGATGTTCCTCAGTCTGAAACAATCCAGTGTCTTCACAATGGGTTACAACAAAAACCCTCTGACAGCTCAGCTGTCTAGCACCTTTACACAACAGTTGTGCTACACTCTGCACCCAAAGCCCACTATGCAAAACCTGCTGATTCTCACTCAAGAAAGTTAAGATTGTTTCAAAAACTATGCTTGTATGTAAGGAAAACTGATAGTAAAAAACTATTACAAGTTATTAAAAAAATTAAAAAGGAATTTTAAGAAATGGGAGGAAAAAAAAATGTATACCAAAATAATGCAACCCTCCTCAAAAAGAGTGAGCAAGCAAATCAAGAAAATAAAGAATGACTGTCCCCTCCTTAACTGCAAAAACAAACAAACCAACCAACCAAAAACAGAAACAAAGTAAAAATTTTTCTACAGGATCCCTCAAGCCACAACAACTGAATAATTTTTGCTGTCTTTGATTGAATATACCTTATAGGGCTGCTCATTCAAACACTTAAGCACATGTTTAACTTCCTTCGACTTAATAGTCCCATTGACCTCATTAGGGTTATTCATGCAAATGATGATACAAATGTTTTTAAAGATAGAGGAGATTGGGGCCAAATGCAGCATCTGCTTCAGAAGTGCAATTAGAAAAAGCTAATAGAAAGCAGGTGATACCAATATGAAACAATTGTTTAGAATGACTCAACAGTCATAAAAATCAGGGGTCAATTACATACACAAACATCTACACATTATACACTCTAAAAATCTATTTAAGAAAACTTTTTATAGAGCCATATATACAGGCAACCATGCAAACAATCTTGTAATCCTCCTTACTTTATAATGCAATTTTAGTTGTAATGAATTTTAAATATTTCCCCTAATTTAGATCACATTTCATGGCTCTTTAAATTGGGACTTCTTGTGAGTGTAAGGCAAAATAGGGCTGAAATACTGCACTTTGAGAATTTCTAACACCAAAAATAAGACTGCAGAGCTTTGTTAACAATGTAAGAAAGGAGGAAGAAAGTTAGATTCTCAGTGTAGTTTGGTTGTTTTTTTAACAACCAAACAAAAAAGCAGAGCAAGGCTTTTATCCAACAGCAGCTCCTTGTGGCCAGCTCCAGAGGGACAGATGACCCTCAGAATGGCGCCCATGCAGAGGTCCAGCTGCCCCAAACAACATCCAGCACACAAAACATGGTTGGAAACAATCTATGAGGTCATGAAAAACCATCTATGCTCTTTGGCATACATGCTTAGGGAACTTTGGAGATTTTTATGAATGGGTTATCATTTGCACCATAACCAACCTCTTCATTGGCTTACTTATTCCTACTATCAAAAGATGTTCAGCCTAGCTCTCCCTCACAGCACAGGAGTACATCACTGCTGGTCCTGTAAGCGGGCACCAGCTGCATCCTGCCCAGCAGGAATTTCATGTTTGAAGGCTGCGATGTTTCCCTTTCCCTTTATACAAGTTCATCCCAACTTTTTGGGACACTTTTACAAGGCAGTCAGTCTACTTACTGCTGCATCAACCTGCCGTCAACACAGCACAGCTCTTCAGATGAGCAAGGGAACAGCGCAGCCCTCAACAGGACCACTACAAGGATCTCTTGGAGGAACGTTTGTCAGGAACGTAACCATCAGCAGCCCCCACAGCTGCCCCACAGCCCCACCTGAGCATCTCACCACAGCCCTCTCCCTCCAGCACCGCCAGCCCATCTTGCCCGAATCCCGCACACACATCCCAGCCCCGGCTGCCAGCTCTTCTCCCTCGGTCTCCACACCTCCCCAAGGGTCCGCCGTCCCCACGCACCTTGAAGACATCCTGCGAGGCGACGGAAGCGGCATCGGCCTCGCAGACGACGCCCTGGTAGGCGCTGGACGCGGCCACCTTCTCCCGAGACTGGCACAGCCGCCATAGGGAGCGCTTCATGGCGCCCGCCCTCCCGGCTCCGAGCAGCGCCAGCCCCGCCCGCTCCGGATACCTGCGAGGCGAGAGATCGACTGAGGGACGGCTCGGAGGCAGCGGTAGAGGAGGCGTGGAAAGCAGGCGGGAGCTCCGGCCGCTGCCCCGGGAGGAGTGCCGCTCCCACGGCGGGGCGGGCAGCTGCCGACGGGGCGATGGAGCGGTCGGCTGCGGGCATCTCCGCGCGGGGGTGCTGCCTCCGCTAGGGCTGCCGTGGGACGGGGCCGAGGGGTCGCGGCTTTTTGTTTCATCTCCCTCAACTTCCGTCGGCGAGGCAGCCCTAGGGGTCTGCCTTGGGGTGTCAGCGTGGCTGTCAATGCAAAACCTGCAGCGATGTGCAGAAAGAAGGAGCGCCAGAAAGTTCAGCAGCCGAGTGGGAGCCTTCCTGGGCGTATGGTGTAATCTTACGAGGAGAAAATCTCCTCTGCTTGGTCCTCCTGAGAGGCATTTGTTTTACCAGCTTGTGAAAAGAGTAAAAAGAAGCATTGCAAAATATTTCAAAGGGTTAATTACGACAGCAACGTTAAGGGAGTCATCCTGAGTGTTTAATGGAATCACTGTAGCTCAGAGGAGCTGATGGTTTACTCACTGTGGTAAGGACAGCAAAGCCAAAGGTCAGCCCTGCAGTCCCAGCTCAAGGCAGCAGCTGGGCAGATGCTTGGAAAACAATAGGAAGCATGTGGGCTTGCTTTTTGCCTATGTACTGTGTTTACAGTATACAAAAGCTAACAAGCTTCCTGAACTAAGTGTTGCAACCAGCTCAGCCTGTTTAATAGCCATCAGTTTGCAGTTCTCCATTACTTCACTCAATCCTTTCTGCAGCCCTTTTTGTATTGTTTGCTCCACAATGCCCTGTGGCACTAAGTGCCATAATTCCATAATTAAAAAAAAAAAAGAAGAAGAAGAAAAAGAAGCTTTCTTTTATCACTATTTTCACTTAGTATTTCTTAACATTCTTTTTTTGAGAAATAGAATTGTTTCCCATTTTTAGCCCTGAAAGCATTCATAATTTCAAAACCTTTTCCAACTCTGCTTGCCGATGAGACATCTTAGGGAATCACAGAATCCTTAGCATTGGAAAAGACCACTGAGATTATGAAGACCAACACTCAACCCATCACCACCACGCCTGCTAACTCATGTCACTCCATGCCACATCTATTCTTTTTTGAACACTTCCAGAGACAGTGACACCACCATCTCCCTGAGCAGCTCATTCCTATGGGAAGCCTTCCTTTTTGTATTGTGAACACCCCAGTTCTGCTGCTCTGCATCATTTCTATCTTCCTTTTGAAACAGGATGACAAAACCTAGGTGCAGAAGTCACAGTAGATTCACACAATACTTTTTGTTAGTTGTTCTTTTTTTTTTTTTTTCTTCATTCTTCTGAATATTCACAATGATATCTGGTTTTTGGAATGCCACTGAGCTAAGACTCCAGGGAATTTTTGCCACTCCACCACAAACCCTTTTCTGAGTGATGGTAGTATAAATAACATTAATTGTTGTGTAAGGGCACTTAGGGTTATGTTTCCCCTGTGTGCCCACTTAGCATTTATCAGTGTTAAATTTTATCTGCCATTACATTACTGTGTCACCAAATCTTGTGGGAACCCCAACAATTATCTTCATCTTTTGGTCATTCTGAAAAATTCTACAATGCCTTCCAGATCACCAGAATATCTTTACACTCTTTGTAGGGTCCTAAGGAACCTTGCTACTTAGCAAACTCTGTCCATGTATTCCTGTTCCATGTTTTGCAGTCCTTAATAGGATTCAGGAGATCCTTCTTACTTGTCCTGTGACATACTGGCTTCACTAAGAGATTATAAGGGGGGCGTCCTGAAGAATTTTCTCAAATGCACCACCATTGATGTCATTTGTACCTTTGCACTTGCTAGTCCCTTCAAATAATTCCAAAGCTGCATTTAATGCCAGGTTTCTCTCTATGAATGCTGTATTCACTGTTTTGATCCTACAGCTTCTAACTCCAGCGTAATGTGCAGCAAGTTGCTTTGAATCACACAGCATTAACTAAATATCCTTAAGATCATAAGGTTATACAGTACTAAAACTAACTCAGCTGTTTTAAATTCTTGTGGTGTAGAGCCTCAATCACATTAATTTTCAGGCAAAGGGCAACATTAAAAATGAAAAAAACAACAAAAAAAGATTTATTCACCCCACATTTTTGTACTGCATGCATTCAACACTAACATATTTAAGGTGCATTTTTATTGTTACATCACCGTTAGCTCTGACCAAAATAGGGTAATGTATACCATAGTAAGGAGGCAAAACTCAAGAAAGCTGGCCTTTATTGCCTTCATATGTCTTGGAACTAAGTCACTAGAGAAGCCCTTTGTAAGTCTAACCCCTTTCCTGGTACTTCCATTAACAGCAGCTTCAGTTGGAGAGATTGCTCACCTTTTCATGGTGAAGCTCCCTTTAATTCCCTGTCTAGACTTGACTTTTCTCTTGCCCACAGATTCTTGATGAGAAATTGAACTCAACAAGTAAGAGTCTAGTCACCATATAAAGAAAACAAATTCTATTTTCTGCAATAATCATTGGAAATAAAAGGAGAGATCACTGAAAATATGGTAAGCATTGTTAAGTTCTTATCTATCATCAATTTTTTCTTAATGAACTCCTATACTGCAGTCAGAATAACACTGTGAAAAAATAGAGGTCATGATCCTCAAACAACCAGTCTTTTACTATTTTCTTGAATCTGAGAATGCTGTCTTCTTCAAAATTTATCGTTAGTTTTCAGTCTTCTAGTAAATGCTCAGAAGATCATTCAGGCTATGAAAACTAATAAAAACACTTTTCCCAGGAGGAGTCAAATGGAATTTTAAGTAGGCTGACCACGGCTTTTATTTCTACATAATGATTTGACATAAGGAACTAATTCACCTAAGTAGTCAGAGAGTAACCTTTCTTAAGTCTTTTTTTTTTCCCAAGAGTAGATTAAAATGCATTTATACCATTTTATTTCAAACATGATCTTGCTAATGGCAGAATAGCAGATCCATTAGCATAAGCAAAATTTACTGAAGGTGGCTACAGAATAACATTTCATTAAAAATATGATTGTTTAATAATTAAATTGTATATACAGGAAATATCTGTCATTCCAGTTCTGTAGCTTTAGTAATAGTGCACTGTGATTTTGTTAAATCTGTAGGCATAGGAGTTGCAAATTTAAGCAAATAACAGTAATGAAAAAGATGTACTGTTCACTTTTTACTTTGGAAGTGCTTTATTTGGTAACAGTGTTATACAAATTATCATAGAATCACAAGGTTGGAAATGACCTTCAAGATCATCTAGTCCAACCATCCTCCCATTACCGTTGCTACCACAAGCCACTAAACCATATCTTATAGCTCCTCATCCACATGCCTCTTGAACACTGCCAGGGAATGCAGGATGGCAACTCCACCACCTCCCTGGGCAGGCCATTCCAGTGATGTATAAAATGATAGTTAGGATTTTGTATTGTCAGGATTTTTGTATTGTCATTAAGACAAATTAATTTCTGATGTTACTTCTGTTATCTGTTACAGACATTCAGAAATAATTCTGAGCTACTGCATAAACAAGCATGAATACCTTGTCTCTTACAAGTTTTTAGAAACATGCTTGTACTTACAATGGAGAATGAAGGTGTATTTAACATTCATTTTATACGTATTGCTAATGGATACTTCATTGCATTTTTTCTTCTTTACATTTTGCAGTAGTAAGAAACATACTGTTGAGAATTTGTTATAACACACTTATTACATGCTTCATTAAAAAAAAAAGAGAGAGAATTTAGAAAACAGTAATTCATTCCACTAGAATATTTCAGTCTTTTTTCTTTTTTTTTTCCTTTTTTTTTTTTTCTGGTGATAACCAGATATGAAATAATATATTAGAGAGTTTAAGTTGCACTCTTAATGCTTCAGACAAGAAATTTAGGTGTAGGGTAGCCTACTCCAAAGTACAACCCCAAACACCCTGCCCCTGTGAGCTAGATATTCCAGAGTGGAGTGTGTACAGGTGAGCGATGACCCAGGTACATGTTTCAAAGAGTAATACTGTGAAGAAGGGAGCTTATCTGTTTCTTTCATACTTCCAGAAGGGAGCGTTTTACATATTGACTACAGCTGTGGAAAACTGCATCATATGTCTCCCTCAAACTTTGCCTACTTCTTAAAATAAAAGACAATTTTTACATACTGTGTAGTCACAGTACGGTTGCCTGCTTTCTGATAGTGATATACTCTACTGTTGGAACTCTACTCACATAGAACCATGGAATGGCTGAGGTTGGCAGGGACCTCTGGGTACACCTGGTGCAACCCCTACTCAAGCAGAGACACCCAGAACTGGGAGCCCAAGGCCATGTCCAAATGGCTTTTGACTGTCAAACTGCTGATGTCTGGCTCCCAAGCCCACTGGATAACTTACCTTCTTTTTCTGCCTTCAGGACAGTGTTTTGCAGTCTTACATTCAGCTGCCTATGGCTAAACCCAGCAATCATCTTTGAAGCAGAAACCTCAATCTTGGTCATTCCATAACAGTCAAAG
This sequence comes from Perdix hodgsoniae, assembly GCA_035772895.1. Taxonomy (NCBI): domain Eukaryota; kingdom Metazoa; phylum Chordata; class Aves; order Galliformes; family Phasianidae; genus Perdix; species Perdix hodgsoniae. The sequence continues at coordinate 2,379,310 of JAPSGF010000011.1, forward strand.
TTAGGAAAAGGCAAACTATCAGCCTTCAGAAACTTTCTGGTCCATAATGTCCAGTCAGATTTGAGTGTGTTTTGTTGGACAAATTGATTCCCATTCTGGATATTGCAAAGGTATGCCTCTAGTTGTACAAGCTCTAAATAATGGGATAAAATCAGTCATGAAATACAGGTTCCTCAGGATATTCATACATGAAAGGTTTAGGCAAGGATTTGTCTCAGGCAAGACATGCTTAGACTCAAAAAGCCTAAGTCCTACCTGCAGTCTAACTTATGAACTTTCTTTCTGACTAGTGATACATTCAGAAAGAATTATTTGTTAGTGCTATTTGGTCTTTCGTTATCAGCTGTGTATTTTACGTTGCCACTTCTGTCCTAGCAGTTCTTCATCCTAACTGGAGATTTCTCTTACATAGCTTATACGCTGCTGGGCTGTAAAAGATCAGCACACTCGTGTAAGAGTATTTATCATTTATCATCAGATTATCTGCCTACTTAGGAGCCTTTTTCTCTTCTGGATATCCTATGCAGGAAAATTTGTTTTTTTTTTAATTTTATAAGAACATGTTAATCACATAACTCCTACTTTTCCACGACAGAGAAGCTGGAAGGTACTTTTTGATTTTTTTTTTCCTTTTCTCATTGTCAGGAGAGATGTTGTTGATTGATTTAAGATGACTGTCTCAAGAAAAACCTGTCAGAATGTGTCAGGAATTCATAACGTGTTTTAGGAATATAATTGAATTTACCATATTCAGTGTCAGAAGAGCAAAATAAATAGGAGTAATTCCGTATTACAACTGCATTAAATGCTGTATTTATTGTTGTGTTGAATGTATAATAAGAGTTTCCAACAGTCTTAATGTTGACATTTCAAAGTTATTGTTTTTGACTGTATTTCTAGCCTTACTGTCATGTCTCTTGCAAATTCTTGTTTATATTTATTTCATACATTTATGTTTTGCTTAATCTTCCTTTTTTTCTTTACCTGACATTATTTTCTTTCTGTGTGTATGTTCTGTAGCTAAAGACTATCTTCCCCCTAGTTTCTGTTAACTATATTTTATTTTTCATACTAAGAGGATTTGCTTCTCTAACCTTCTTATGCACAAAGGTTCTGAAAAAAGCTTGTGCCTTGCAGTACCAGCATTTCTAAACTCTAAAAGAAACAGTTCCTACCTTTTCAGTGGTTAACCTGAACATTCTGTGTAAGTATTCATGAATAAAAAATAGAATCTATATTGACAAAGAAGCCAATGCTGAAGGTTTTCAATATATGCTCTTTATGGATATCAGAACTGGTATAACACCAGTTTTTTCAAGCAGCGTGCAGGTCTCATCATCTGTGTTAGATTACGTTTTGATTTCACTTCTTTCAAACATCAGTAAATTATTTTTCAAAATGTCTATATGAATTTTGTTTCTTCTCAAAGAAATGCTGAAATACCTATGCAATTACACTGGAATTCTCAAGCAGATATTTTGGTGTATTAAACTATGGTTTTGTCAGAATAAGGAAAAAAAAAAAAGATTTGCTAAAAACTAGAATTCTGAAATTTTATGTCATATGACGCAAAATGACTATACTTACAGTATTTAAATATTGATAAAACTCTTGAAAATCATACACATCTGAATTAGTAAAATAAAAAAAGATAAAGTTTCATTTTAAATTAGTTCAAATAAAAAAAACTCAGGAAAGAAGAGAAAGATCAAAGGATTCTTATGAACGTCTTTACATTCAGTATTTAATACATTAGACAGTCTCACGAGTTGCTGAAATCTTGACTTCATAGGGTGGTAGTAAGTCATCAGACCTTCAGTGATAATAGCCTGTTCTAGTCTCCAAAAACATAATTCATTTATTGACAAATGGTAAATATTTACCAGCAAGATAAGTGCAATATTTAGATTTTTTTTTTGTATGTACCTGTTGAAATAAATCATATTTGGTGGCCAAAAGAACACCTAGGTTGTGAAAAAGATTTGCCAATAAAAGGAAATGTCACATGAAAGGATGGCATATTATTTTCCTGCCTGAAAAAAAAAAAAAAGTCTTTATTAAAATTCACTAAGATTTGTACCATACAGTCCTCCAATTATATGAATTTATGCTAAATTTACATTTAAATATGAATTCCAAATATTCTATTCTGTATTTTTAACACATCTCCCTAATCAAAATAAGAATAAGCCCAACAAAATTCTGAATGTCAGAATTTGAGCTACAGGAAAACTATATTCTGCTTACCATTCAAGAAGTTTGCAGGTGATTTCTCTCGGAAGCAACACATATATAAAGAAAACAAAGATATGACTGTTTGATTCCTTATCTGATGCTTATATCGGTAAATTCTTGTGACGTGTGAAGCCACCACGTATGTCATCCAGTGGCTTGTTCTGTGCAGCCAGACTCTTATTTAAAAGATACGGAATGCATTGCTCAGCATGGGAGGAGCATCGGTATTCATCAAGTGATACTTGAAGCATTCTTGTTTTAATATTCTGATCAAAGCCCAAACATTTTTGTTCCTGGCTGCAAATGTACCTTCTGTACCAGAAGTTTTTTCTAATGCAATATCTTTGAGTAGTTTCAGTTTTGTTAGGTAGTCACTGGAGGGTACTTGTTTACCTATTTGCAGTGTACTAATTGCTTTTAATGGAAAATCTAAATATCACTGAAGAGGAATACTGTCTACTTCTGAAGATTCACTTTACTAATAAATGTTTCAAAAATCAGAGTTGGCACATAAAAAGTAGTGGACTGTGATCAATGCCTAATGCAATATGGGGCAACATAAGAGTTACATGTGCTTTATTTTTGAAATATACGTCATGCTTTGCTTCCTGCACTTTATTTTGAAAGTGCCACAAATTTCGTTGTTCATTTGTACGAATTTTCAAATGACTCCTTGTCTCCATCTGCACTGTACTGAAAGTGGAGTTATGCAGTTCTCTGATGCTAGAACAGAGCACTGAATGCCACTGTGGCCAGAGTTTTGATTTAGAACAATGTTTATTTGTGCTAGCTTTCTTGGGAAAGTAGTTTATGTACTGTGAGCAGATTTAAAGCCTGTGCATTTTCTTCTTTGTGGTTCAGAATCTATGAATCTTACTGATTTTCAAACAAGGGATTTGATTTGTGGTTCAGAGAGGCACAGTTTCAAACTTTTCTATCACATCAAAATTTTGATCACGCTAAATCTTGACAGCACCAAAATATTTAGAATGAGGATTTAAAATTTAATTGACGTCTCTTAAGCTGCCCTTTGGCAAGGATGGAACCACTAATTTAGCATCTCATTCTTCCTCAGCCTGCCGAAATGCACCAAGCCTTGCAACTCAGCGTGACAGCTCCTTGTTCATGCCCAGGAAAGCTTAATGGCTCAAGAAGACAGATGAAAAACAATGTTTTTACCTACCAACAACCAAGCAACTTCAAAATCTCTCTCTAAAGAGTTTTCTGTCATCATTACATAATTTGATTGTATGTTCAGGGATATTTAAGTTCCAATCTCCTAGATAGCCCCTGTTAAAAAAAAAAAAAAAAAAAAAAAAAAAGCCAGACATTTTATTATATGATGGAAATCTTCAGGATGCAACAGTGCCAGCCAGAGTTGTCCTAGGGCCCTGAAGAAACCATCTGATGCAGTCACCAAGCCACTGTCCATGATAAACTCAGCAACTGAAAAAAGGTAAACATCACTCCCATTTTTAAGAATGGTAGAAAGGAAGACCCAGTGAACTACAGGCTGTTGAGCTTCACCTCTATGCCTGGGAAGATCAAAAAGCGGGTCATCCGGGAAGTTATGTTAAAGCACATGCTAGACAAAGAGCTCATCTGGGACAGCCAGCATGGCTTCATTAAGGGCAGATCATGTCTGACCAATCTGGGGTCTTCTGTGATGAAGTGATGGAATTGGTGGACAAACCAATTATCAGACTGGGAGAACTCCTTGAAAGCAGCTCAGCAGGAAAGGAATTGGGATTCTGGTGGACAAAAAGCTGAACATGAGTCAGCAGCGTGCAGTTGCAGCACAGCAGATATGTCAACAGTATCCTGGACTCCAACAGAAGAGGTGTGGCCAGCAGGGAGAGAGAGAGGTTTGCCCCCCTTCACTCTGCCCGTGTGAGGCTCCATCTGTAGTACTGCATCCAGGCCTGCGATCCCCAGCACAAGAAAGGCATAGAGCTGTTGGAGTGGGTCCAGAGAAGGACTGAAGTGGCTCTCCTGTAATAAAAGATCAAGAGAGTTGGGCTTGTTCAGCCCTGAGAAAAGAAGGCTTCAGGAGAACTCCTTGAGGCCTTTTGATACTTAAAGGAAGCCTACAGAAGAGCTGGGGAAGGACTCTTTATCAAAGAGTACAGTAATATGATGAGAGGACTTCAAAGTGAAAGAGGGTAGCTTTAGATTAGAGGTAAAAAAATCTTTACTCAGAGGGTGGTGAGGCATTGGAACAGATTGCCCAGAGAAGCTGTGGATGCTCCATCTCTGGAGGTTTTCAAGCCCTGATCTAGTGGGTGGCAGCACTCCGTGGCAAGGGGGTTGGAACCATGTGATTTTTAAGATCTCTTCCAACCCAGGCCATTCTATGACTCAATGATATCTACGATATCATGTAAGTCCAGAGCTGAGGATAAAAAAAAATAAATGCAGATTTTAGAGGATGTACTCATACGGATGGTACTGTGGGAAAGGAGGGAAGAGGAGCTGAGAAGTTAGTAAAATACTATGAGTGTTTTCTTTCCTGACAGCGTGTTGTACTTTAATGAAAATCTTTATGAACCGAAAATGATAAAACGCACTCACATGTTATGCATAACGTTAAAAGGCATCTGGTATTCAGTGCTGTAAAACGTGAAAAAATTGACAGGTTCACAATTAGAAAATAATCAGAAAAAGAAAAAAAAAAAAAAAAAAAAGTCCAAATACGTCCACTCAAAGTTACGCTGGATAATTTCTTGATTTTTCTTCAACATTTTCTGTGCCTAATGACTCAATTTTTCTTCTCTGGAACAGAGATAACTGCAGTATATTTCAGAGAAAAAGGCAAGAATAATATTGCTCAAATCATGTAGAATATATTCCAAGGATTCAACTACTATTGAATCCAAGTGTTTTTCAGCTTTGCCCACTGTGTTAGATTTTGCAATGGCCATAGTGATTCAGTGCTTAAGTAGAGCAGCACATACAGTGGACACTCATATACCAATCAATTACGTTGCATAGGAAGTCACGAGATAGCAGCATGCTTACCTATGGTGGTGACCAAGACCACATCTGTTAATATGACTCATTCTGTTTACTGAGGGTCATAAACCATTCAAAAAAAATATTTTTTTCTAAAAGCGTTGTTAATTTACACAAAGATACTCAGTAGGTGCATTTGAAACATATAACTGTATTTCCATGAAATATGAAAATAAAACAGAGAGCTGCTGTAAAATAGGAATATGTTAGAAAGATTTGTAAGATGTTTGTGTCTAAGAAACTCCTGAATATGCAAGCTAGAAGTCTAAAACTGTTGCAGGCCTTAGGATTGGCCTGAGGCATAAGGTCACAGAAAAATGGGGTATAAGACTTATGAATCAGAGCTATGTCGTATGTCTTGCTTTTGTCATAACCCAGCTGAAAACCTTGAAAAGACTGTCTTCCTCTGCCATCTGCATATACCCGACCCATAACCTATTTAAAGCTGTATTTTAAATATTTACACTGGGTCCCTTTTTTGTGTTTATAACATTAGTAGAAACTTTATAACGTGGATTTTGTTAGAACTGTAAATACTAGCTTGGATATTAACAGCGTTCCTGCAAACACATTAAATTGTGTTTATGTTTACTTCCTATATCAGTCTAAATTAAAAATATATATATAAATTGTTGGAAGCAACATAATAAGCGGAACACAGCTGATGAAGCATTCCGTAGATACACAGGTTTTTCCTGTACTTCTTTAATCCTATTCAGCTACACAGTCATCACTCTGGCTGCTTCTGCCACTTATACTGAACTGATCTGAACCAATTATCAACTTCAAAGTAATAAAACTGATGTACCTGAGTTCAGTGGAATGCTTTAATAGTGAAAGCAGCATAGTTGCTGTAGATGGTGCTTCTCAGTTTGACAAACTGAGAAGAAAAAAACAGAAATAGAAAGGGTAAATAGAAAGAAGCAGGAGAAGTATACAAGAAAGTATCAATAAATGCAGCCTAATTTCAAGAGTAAAACCTTGGTTGCTGTAAAATAATCACTTTGAAAAAACAATATAGCATGAAGGTCTCCTTATAGGATTCCAGATGAGTTTATTAAACTCCAAGTACTCTTTATCAAATGAGCTCAGCCCTTCCACTTTTAATCTGTTTAAATCCCATATGTTTCTACAATATTATATCAATTTATGTATTTTATGGTTGTTACTTGGTGAAAAGAGAACAAATACGGATCTCTTAGAATCAGCGACTGGAATTCTTCCAGAATGCTGAGAACTATATTCACTGTAGTTAGTTAACAATAAATGCAAAATGCAAAATTAAAAAAGCAAATGTGTGCTTTTCAGAGATTAAAGTGGCTCAAGATTTAACATCTCAACCACGATAGTTCTATTAAAACATTTGCAAATTGCATTTAGTACATGCTGTTGCTTTTAAAAGATGGACTTGATATGTATAGCATCTTATACAACTGCATATATAAGACAGAGCTCAGATACAAACAGAATGATCACATAATCATCATTATGATAGGGGGGATTAGACTCTGTGATCTCTAGAGGTCAGCCCCTACAGTTCTGTGACACTGTGATAACAAAATTGAAAGAACTATATTCTGTGTAGACCTTTGGCATGCGCGTGGTAATTCTTGGTTCCATAGTGGTTTTGGTAGGTAGCTCTTAAGATCACCCCTATTGTCTCTTGTACCTACATAAGTCCATCAAATAGATGGAGATCTGGTTTTGCTAGAAAAAGCTCTTTTTTGTTTTCTTTTTTATTTCTAGAAGGTTCTGTAAATACTTCCTTTCCCACTCTTTTAACTATACTATGTTAGCCTGTAACCCAACTACTCTTGCTTACATGAGAAACTGTTTGGGATCCATTAAAATCCGTGGCATATCCTGAGAGACTGGCTCATTTGCTGAACATTCTCTTTTTCTACCTCAAGCACGTAACAGTCTGTGCTTGTCATAATTTCAGAGCTGTGTTTTTGTCAGTTAATGAAATAGAAATAAATCATAGTTAGGTGTAGAAGTAGCAGCACTCCAGCCACTCCAAAATGACACACACTTTGTCATGGACTCCACTGTTGAGGCTGCTGACATCATTGCTGATGCCTGCCTCTACCACTGCAGGTAGTGATGCCCAACAAAATGGTAAGGAACCTTTGTTGTAGCTGAGTCTGAGGGCAGAAAGGACGCTTATAGGCATTACATGTGTTTGTCTGTATGAAAAAATAGAATATTACCATCTGGCAATATTCTGCTTTAAGGTCATTCTGCCTTTGAGAGTGGAGAACAGAATTACCTAGAAACCCAGGAGCAAGGTACAGTATAGATATGATAAGGTGCAAATCAGGTGACGGAATCAATTATCTGAAATAGCATCAAAGTGCTTACATATAGTATTGTCATAAGTACCTACCTCTTTTTATCCTTCTCCAGAGACCCTTGTGCCTTTTTACATATGAATTATTTTTTTCTATCACAAATGTAAAGAACAATTTAGTCATGATAGGTTGAAATATAACAAAAATATATTCTTAGTATTTTCTTAATAAAGGAATAAACTGATTCCTACCTGAAATATGAAAGATGGTTAAAATAGAAGAAAGATAATGAAAATCAGGGTTTTTGTGTTAGAAATTACACAGGAAAATGGTTTTACCTGACAGTTAAAAGTTGCTTTGTCTTGATGTTGGTACTTTAAAATCATTTGAATGAATTGGTAAGTAAAGATCCCAAAAATTCCTGGAGACAAGCAGTTGGCCTCGTAGGGACAGCAAAAAAAAAAAAAAAAAAAAGACAGCAGCCTATCGATTCTCTACAAAAACAATTAAATATTTTGCAATCATAAATATTTGGGCAAATGTAGCTTTTTAGAAACCATTGAGAAGAGGATCTCCGTCTTTCTTTGCACGATTTTTTTTTTTTGTCCTGTTGAAGTCCCTCCTCATCAATTTTTCTTTCATTATCTCTTTCCTGCTTTCAAGAGGAAGTTAGTTCCTGCCCTGTCCCAGACAGGCCAAATAAGAAACCCAGAAATACTTAGCCACAAAGCAATGAACCACTTGAATCATTACTGAGCTCCTGTCCCATCCCCCTTTGCCATTTTGCTTCTCATAGATTTCTTCAAAGTTTCAGATCTAAATGTAATTTGGACTAATTAAGACTACTTGTGGCATCTATATGGCTGCAAGTGTGAAAATGGAAGTCCTCAGAAGAAGAACATAAAAGATAACAATATACTTACATTACACATAGATCACTGTCCTTCAGTTCAAATATTGCCCAAGTCATCACGTTATTGAGATTGTGGTAGATTTAAATGCACTGAATGATGAAGCATGGGATCAAATCCATTTTTCAGCTCCAGCCTTTTCCTTTTTTCTCTTAGTATGTAAGAGCATCACACCCGGCACTCATATAAACAGCATAAACAGTTTGGGTTTGTGGTAAACTCTAGAAATAACACAGCATGCTTCAATTTCTTCACAGATGTACAATGTATTCTGAGTATACACAGAACGGAAGTGATCAAATAAGACATTTCCGAAAGTAATTAATTTCTTGTCTTTTAATCTTGAACCTGGGCTGCATCAAAAGAGAGAGGGCCAGTTGGGAGAGGAAGGGGATTGTCCAACTCTACTCTGCCCTCGTTAGCCCCCTAAGGCGTTTAGGCCTGGGGCCCACACCACAAGAAAGATGTGAAGCTGTTGGAGTAGGTCCAGAGGAGGGCCAGGAAGATGAATCAGAGAGCTGGAGCACCTTTCCTATGAAATGAGCCTGAGGGCATTGGGCTTGCTTAGCCTGGAGAAGGCTCCAGGGAGACATCATTACAGCCTTCCAGTACTTAAAGAGGCTTCTAAACAGGAAGGAGACTGACTTTTTATGAGATCTGATAGTGATAGGACAAGGGGTAATTATTTTTAACTAAAAAAGTTGAGATTAGATATTAGATGGAATGTCTTCACTGAGAGGTGTGGTGAGGCACTTGCACAGACTGCTAGGAGAAGATGTAGATGCCTCATCCCTGGAGGCATTAAAGACCAGGTTGGATGGGGCCCTGATCTAGTGGGCGGGAACTCTGCCCATGGCAGGGAGCTGGAAATAGCTGATCTTTAAGATTCTTTGCAAGGATTGTTTCTTTGACTGATTCTATGATTCTTTGATTCTCTGATTCCATGATGAGCGGTACTAGACCAGACTGGACTAAGTGGTGATGTGAAAGATATACCAAGGGAAAAAAATCTTATACTTCTCTACATGTATGAGCACACTGCTTGAGCATCTCAAGGCCTTGGATGGTCTGAACAGGCCAGTGAACACTCCCCCATGTGTTTTCTTCTTTCACTTGGAGCCTATATGCAAGTTTTCCTTCATTTGATGTATACACTTTTTTTTGAATGCGCAGGTTTCTCCTACTTAAGTGTTGTATCTTGATACTCAAAATGGATATAAACAGTAATTTCCTCTTAAAGTTTCCTTCACAGTGTAGATAAATGAAGTTTATCCTGTGTTAAGGGATGTAGATAAGAACTAGAGGGGACTCTCATTGTTACACATCTAGATCTTTCCTCATCCAGGTTTGTGGCACATAAACAGTTTCTTGTCTGCACTGGACTTTTCAATCTCCTGACTCAAAAAGGACAAAAATTTCTTCATCACTGAAGCCCAAATCTATATAGACACATAACATGTAGTTCTGCACTGTCTTCATAGTGATTTATCTAGAGTTAGGAATGGACTTTGATCCCTAATACATGGTTTAGAGCTGGGTTTTTGTCTCATATATTATTCAGTCAGCATAATAAAGAATAAACCACAGACCTTGAGCTATCAACTTTTTAATGACTTTTATGTCATTAAAAATGTATTTTTGGAAAAAAAAATAATAACACCAGTCTTTGAGCATTCAGCATTAGTATGTTCAAAATATATTCCTACTGCCTTTGCTTCCAGGTTTTCTATCTACATTTCCAAGTAGCTGATAATTTTGTTTTCTTTTAAAATGTTTTCCCACTAGTTATTCCAAGCAATTTTAGCATTTAAAATGCTAATTCTGAGGTATTTGGACAAATGTAACTTTCATTATATTTTTTTTACAGTAACTTGAAAGTAGCTCTGTCCATTAAATCCTGTTTAATTGAACATTTGACTACAACATAGGACACCGTGGATTGTCATCATTTATACAAATACTGTCATTTAGAAGAAAATGTTCTGCTCTAGCACCATCAATACTGGCATTACTGAGACAGATCATGCATACTTTTAAAGGAAAAATCCTTCATTGCACAAACAAATGCATTGTTTGTGATTAGGATGAAAATGTATTTGTATATGCTGATGAAATATCTGGTTAATGGTCATGAAAAACTGACTATTAATGCTACTGAATATTGTTTAGCTGTAGTCACTTTGAAATTACGAAACTCCCCGCTATCCCCAGTGATTCACTTATCCACCATCATACAACTGTAATGTCTCATGATTTGAGTAGAAAATGTATGCATTTATCACAGTATTATATGAAAAATATCATATACATTCTGTATGGGCTGCTTTTTTTCTCCATATTCTCTCATGTTCTGAAAACATTTTTCTTCCCTCATTCTGACTTTAGTAATAAATCTATGAAATAATCCTTTGATGTTGAAAATTAAGACTCAGCTCCAGCAAAGTACAAAACTAAACACAGAGTTAAAATAGTGAAAAATATGTCTTGGGCTAAAAATATGTCAGTGCTCAATATATGGCACTAGCAATATAAAAGTACATTTGTAATGCAGTGAATATGAAATAGCATGCCACTGGTACAAGCTCTTGCCAGTGCTTTTAGAATTTCCTGGAGAGTTGATCTGGTTGTGGTCATGTATGGTTCATTCCTTTGGCCAGAACCTCTGGAGATGCTGACGTTCCATCTATTGCATTTCGAGGTGTGATGTACCTGGCTAACAGATGAGATTGCTGGTTTTGATACTCATTACAGTGTCTACAGGCCAGATAGTTCCCTATAAATTCCTCTCTCTGCAACACTATTAGTAGCACAGAAATCTTGTCAAGGAGACAGCCAAACACATTGTGACGTCCATGTGACAAACTCTAAACCATCTTACCCCAACCAACATCTCTCCAGTGGGAAAGGCATTATGTTATTGGAGTTACAGGTCCTTATGCAAACTGCATATGACTACCTGCCAAAGATAAGATCCAGTCTGGCACAACCGCTTTTTCTGTGGTCATAATTATTTATGTATTCAAAAATCTTCCGGAAAATGAAATTTTGTAGTTAAATATCTATTTTCTGAATTTCTTATTAAAAAAAAAAAAAAAAAAAAAAAAAGAAAAAAAACTCATGTAGAGGGAAAAACTGAAAAATAAACTTCCAAAAAGAAAAAAAGGTCATAAAATTAAAATTGGGTTTTAATTACCTACTCACAAAAATAGTTGTTACCACTTCTGTCAATCTGAAATTGGAAAAAGAAACCCCCTAGTTAAATACTTAGTATTGAACAGGATAATCATGTCTCACATGACTAAAATCATCATTATGTTTAGAATTTGGTAAAAATCTCTGTTGCCAAACCAAAGAGACTTTGGTTGTAGCACCCAAATGAATAGAGTTAATGATTACTCTATTATAAACATGAGTGAAAGTAGGACAAAGACTCAACCCAGAAATTATGGTAGTGGAAGGTGTCTATCTTTTGCTTTGATGGGGAATTATGTTAATGATTGACTGATTTCTAATTCAAAGTGATCTGCACACATTGAGTAATACCGTATTGAAGTAGAAAGTGCTATTATTTCTACCTTTAGGCTTTACAGATTGCTTATCAGAGGGCAGAGAGGTGAAACTTACATGATGCCATGGAAGGAAAAAAACTGCTTCACATCAGTATCAGCTCTCAGTCCAGTGCTCAGACAACCAAGCTATTTTTTATTGATTTAATTTACTTTTTCTTTAATATAACTGAAAAACAAACAAGAGAAAATGTCTGTTGTTTGAGAGTTCACCTTTCAAAGAGAGAAAAATGCATCACTGTTCTATACATTTGTTTGCCAATTTTCTTTCTCTTTTTTGTACTTTTAAAATTCTGATTCCTTTACAGCAAAATTATAATATTTGTGTTAGTGATTAATGTGATGTACTGATAGGTTATGGAGAAAGGCATTCAATGTTCCTGTGCTCCTTTTTCTGTAAGTTGTTTTGACATAGTACATCTGCAGGAGACCAACAATTTCATACACATTTCAGTGAAACTAAGGCAGAGAATACATGAGTAGCAGTAGTAACACAGTGAGAAGATGCCATGTTTTAATCTGTCTTTCTATTTAGTTATTAAATCTCTTTCCTTGTTTTCATTTCTGTAGGCTTTCTTGTAGGCTTTCCTTCACTACTGTAAATGTAATGGACACATCCTAGCTGAAACTTATAGACTTTCCAGAGCAACACTTCAATCCACTTAGTGATGAACACATGACATCACCTTCAACAGTTATTTCAGAAAGAAGCAGAGAATGAAAGTGAAATAAAATGGGAATGAAATTCAGAAAAGACCTGGGGATAGGGCAATGAATTCTAAAGACCATGAGGGCCAAAGAACTTCATAATGTGAAAAGCTTTATGTCTACTTGTCCTTGTAGGAAGACAAGACCAGATGTATTATACAAAGTAGAACTAAATATATGCATAAGGGTCTCATTGCCTTTTTTGCTAATTGTCAATGGTTTATGGGCTGGTCCGGCCCAGTTCCGTGACCAGCAGGGCGGAGGGATCTGCGGATCCGCGCCTCTGGGAAAGGGGAAGCAGGGGACCCCAAAATACTTGAAAACAACAGCACTGATCTGAGGTGGAACAAATGATTTTACTAAACATAGTATTAGTAAAATAGTATTAGTAAAATATAATGAGAGAGAGAGAGAGAGAGAGTCTGTTTGAATTGTATAGACCTCACCACAGTGCTGGGGTGAGAAGTGCAGTCCAGTTGAGTGACTGAAGTACAGACGGCGAAGTGCAGATGGTGAAGTGCAGGCGGCGAAGCGCAGACAGCGAAGCGCAGACAGCGAAGAGCAGGCGAAGAAGAAGGATCAGGTGACCTTGCTTGGAGTTATATCCCCTTGCTGACCGCAAAGTCTCCTGGGGAAATGTAGTTCTTCTCTGACGGACGAACATTCGGCAGATATCAAAACCCACCCCCAATGCATTACATGATGTTATGGTGTGGAATACTGATGACCAAAAATCATAAAACCATGACACTAATCTACATATTCATTCTAGCACAGAAAAATTCATATCCATATTAAGTACAAGGAAGTGCAAGTAGAATTTTTCTGTTAACATGGAACTTCCATACCAATTTTAAATATATTCTTCTTTGCAAGTTTTAGACACAACTTTACAGATATATGCAAAGACAGAAAGGAAGTATATCTCCTGTGGTTCATTTATTGTATTATCTGAAGAAAAGAGCTGATACATTCACCATAGATCTTAGTTCATAGTTTTCATACATCCCTTTCTCTGCTCATCCCTACTGAAGAAACAAAGACCAAACAATATGGAAAAACAGAATGGCAAGAAAAATACCATAAGCTATTACAGTAGAGAAAAGTTATGAGGTCACAGGAGCTATATGTATTAGATCTGTTTCATTGATTTATATGATTTGTGGAGGCAGTAAGTTAATTTGCTCCCTCTGAATCTGCACGAAAGCGGATCAGTCTCTTTTCCCAGGTAACTAGCAACAAAATGAGCGGTGATGGCAGTAAGTTGCACCAAGGGAAGTTCAGGTTGGATGTTAGGAATATTTTTCCTCAGAAAGCACGGTGAGGCATTGGAAAAGGCTGCACAGGGAGGTAGTGGAATCACTGTCCCCACAGGTGTTCCAAAAATGTGAAGATGTGGCCCTGAGGAGCATGGTTTGCTGGGCATGGTGGTGATGAGCTGACAGTTGGACTGTGTTGTCTGTGTCCAACTGTGACATTTGGACTGAAGCTACTAAGGTAGCTTTTTCCAACTTTATTAATTTTATAATTCTATGAATGGGATGTACTGCCCCAAGTGAGAAAATCCACCAAAGAATAGGTATGCCTGTGTGGATCTGCATGAATGCTTCAGTTGCTGACCCTCACTGTAAAAATAAGCCCTAAGATACAAGAACTGCTTTCTTCCTTCCCCCTGGATAATATTTCTCAGAAATGCATTTCAAACCTCAGGACTTATATGCACGTTCATACCTTCACTTACCTCCACAGACTCTGCAAATCCACAGTGCTTGCAATGGCTAACAAAGAGATCTTATGAAATGCAGTGAGAAAGAATATACTTATGGAATGACCAATTCAGTCTGTCGTTATGTTTAGATAAAAACAGATATTATCTCAAACCTAAAGCTCTTCAGCATTTCCAGAGTTTTAGCTTCAAAATGCTTAAGCAGGCTGATTTCTGTAATTCGATGTTGATGAATTACCAGCAGTGAACTGTGATTATATACTTACAGTACACCAAATCCACAAAGTAAAGGAATGCCAAAACTAAAGACAGAATGAGGTTACCAAGTGCATATACATTATCTGATAGGAAGACTTTCTTAAAACATTAGAGGGGAATTTAATGTGAATTAAACAGAGAATGTTTATTACATTTAATATTTCAAAACATATTTTAGAATCATAGAATCGTGGAATTATAGAATCAGCCAGGCTGGAAAATACCTTAAAGATCAATGAGTCCAACCATGACCTAACCATGCTATCCTAACTCTAACAACCCTCCACTAAATCATGTCCCTGAGCACCACATCCAAATGGTTTTTAAGCATGTCCAGGGATGGTGACTCAACCACTTCACTGGGAGCCTATCTCAGTGCTTAACAACCCTTTCTGTAAATAAGTGTTTCCTGATATCCAACCTAAACTTACCCTGGTGCAACTTGAGGCCATTTTTCCTCATCCTGTCACCTGTCACCAGTGAAAAGAGACCAACCCCGCTCTCGCTGTAAGCACCTTTCAGATATTGGAAGAGAGCAATAAGGTCCCCCCTCAGCCTCCTTTTCCCCAGACTGAACAGCTCCAGTTCCTTTGGTCTCTCCTCATAGGCCATATTCTCCAAGCCCTTCACAAGCCTTGTTGCCCTTCTTTGGACCCGCTCCAGCACCTCAGTGTCCTTTCTGTACTGAGATGCCCAAAACTGAACACAGCACTCGAGGTGAGGCGTCACCAATGCAGAGTACAGAGGCAGGATGACTTCCCCAGTCCTGCTCACCACACCATTCCTGATACAAGCCAGGATGCTGTTGGCCTTCTTGGCCACCTGGGCACACTGCTGGGTCATATTCAGCCCACTGTCAATCAGTACACCAAGGTTCTTTTCCATCAGGCAGCTTTCCAGCCACTCCCCCCCCAAACCTGTAAGGTTGCCTGGGGTTGTTTTGACCAAAATGCAGGACCCAACACTTGTCCCTATTGAAATTCATACAGTTTACCTTGGCCCATCAATCCACAGAATCACAGAATCGCAGAATGGCCTGGGTTGCAAGGGAGCTCAAGAATCATGAATCTCCAAACCCCCTGCCACATGCAGGGTCACCAGTCTCCCCATTTAATAGTAGACCAGGCTGCCCAGGGCCCTATCCAATCTGGCCTTGAAAACCTCCAGGGACGGGGCATCCACAACCTCTCTGGGCAGCCTGTTCCAGCACCTCACCACTCTTTCTGTAAAGAATTTCCCCCTGACATCCAACTAAAGTTTTCCCTCCTTCAACTCAAAACAATTTCCCCTTGTCCTGCAGTTATCTACCCTTCAAAGAGTTGATTCCCCTCCTGTTTGTAGGCTCCTTTTAGATATTGAAAGGCTTCAATGAGATCACTCCTTAGCTTTCTTTTCTCCAGGCAAGAAAATTCAGTCTATCCAGATCCCTCTATAGTGCCCTTCTTGACTCAGGCAGTTCAGCATTCCCTCCCAACTTGGTGTCCTCTGCAAACTTACTGAGGGTGTACTCAATCCCCTTGTCAAGATTTTTAATAAAGATGTTAAATAGAAGCTGCCCTAGCTTCATCAACATTAATTTAAATTTAAATGCGTCATCAACACTAACTTCTCGTGAAACCTTGCTATTCAGAAAGTGTTCAGGCCTTATGAGGAAAGGCTGAAGGAGCTGGGATTGTTCAGCCTGGAGAAGAGGAGGCTCAGGGGAGACCTTATAGCTCTCTATAACTTCCTGAAGGGAGGTTGTGGTGAGCTGGGAGTCGGCCTTTTCTCTCGTGTAGACAGTGATAGAACTAGAGGCAATGGTTTCAAACTGCGCCAGGGGAGATTCAGGCTGGACATTAGGAAATATTACTTCTCGGAAAGGGTGGTCAGGCACTGGAATGCACTGCCCAGGGAGGTGGTGGAGTCACTGAACATGGAGGTGTTCAAGAGACGTTTGGATGTTGTGTTGAGGGATATGATTTAGCTGGGGAGTATTGGTGATGGTTGGACTGGATGATCTTTTAGGTCTTTTCCAACCTTGATAATTCCGTGATTCTGTGATTCTGTGTTCAGGATTTAAACAGTAGCACAATACAGGTAGAAGTAGCCCATACTCATTCATGATCTCAGTGAGTTCCATGTTTGTTCTGCTCTATTTTTAAACGGGAAAAATGTAAACATACCTTATCAGGAGTCTGTTTTCAATATCTCATAAAGATTTGACAACTGAACCATCATGCATTTGTTATAATTCAGGTCAGTGAAAAGTGTTTTCAAGAGTGCTAACAGGCCCTGGTTTAGAATCACCAGAAGGACATAAGATGAGTTTTCTTAGGACATACCCTAAAATTTCCTGGTACTGTGAAAGATATCCCTAATCTTGTTCTTGTGTTTGAGACAGAGCTGCCTGCCTTTAAATCAATTCAGCCATGCACATCATGTCTGCAAATGTGGCCAGGATCACTCTTTTCATAATTACTTGTATTTTTCTTTGTCATAAAATGGGACGTGACATTAACATTTGGTAGAAAATCCAAGGCAGCAAGCACTGAGAATCCTCCAGCTCACCTCCTAGACTGGGTTACCGCAGATGACAGGCAGACAGGTGATTGAACAGAGTATTCTGAGGAGGACTGCATGAGAGACAAGGCTGAGCACTTCCAAGCATGACAACAGGACAGTTTGGGGTATATGAATAAACAGAAATCCAGCTGCCTGCGGAAGTATGGATTTTGCCAGTCCTTACAGACTGCCAGGCAGACATTTTGACAAATATCTCAAATGCCTATAAAACTTTAGGTTTATTGATTCATTTTGCCAACAGACAATATTTTGTGGATTCTGCAGTACGTTTCTTTCTAAAAATTTTTCCTTGCCCACTCAAAAAGGCATTATTTCCTAAAGTAGTTTACAATTGTCATGAAAGTCAGGAAGATGCTTCTAATTGTGGCTGAAACCGTTAACCCATGCTATTAAACAAAACCTCAGCTCTCTAAGGCAATGCTGAGATTAGTTGCTTTTAGTGTGCAAGTTTGAAATGTCTCCTTAAAGCTTTTAATGCCAGTAAACTCCTTATAAAGCAGAATACTTGTTGTATTACAGAACTTTGCTTCAATTTTAAAATGATTTAAAATGAAATATATTGAAAATGTTCAGCCTGCTACTCAACAAAAAGGAACAACATTATCGACCATTTAGAAATGTAATTCTTACCACAAGCAACAACAACATCCTTATGGAAAAAGTATGATTTTAGGGAACAGTTATGAGCAGAAGGGTTTTTCTTTCTCTACAATATAAAGCGTAAGTAATGTCTGAACTTTTAACTACTGAAGGAAAAATTACAGACTTCTAGGTATTATCCCTGCTTTGCGAATGATAAAACACTATACTGATTCTGCAAATTGGAATCATGGTGAGGGCTGACTTTCAGCATCACAGACATTTATATTCTATCTATTTGTTTTCTATCAGGTCTAAACGAGAGTTGACAATACTATCCTTTAAACGTTTCCGTAGTAATTAAAGGTAGGATAGGCAGGTCCTGCGTTTAATTTTCTATTCCAGTTCATTACTGCATAGTGTTTTATGACAATCATAATTATAACAAAGAAGTAACATAAAAGAAATCTTTGCCATTTAGTGTACTGGGATTTTCATGTTGTTGATCTCCACTCGATGTTTGTTTGATGCATGTTGAGCAAAGCACCTGCCTATTGCTCCTTTCATTCATACTCATCTTGTGACTTTAAATATCTTATCAGTATACTCATTCTGTGGTCCATGAGCCAACGTCATGTTCTTTAGGTCTCTGTTTTATGTCTCATCCTGCATCTAGTTCTATGTCCCACAATTCTCCGAAATAATTTTTTATGATATTTGCTTGCATCTTCTTCTAATATTTTGTTATTTTTCCTAATTATAACTTTCTTCATCATTTTTAATGAGGAGAAAATGTGAAGTGCTAATAAAATAAACAGCAGTTATTTAAATCCCTTTTCTGCCTATCTCTTTGGATTTTTCTATACACACTGTCTAGATAGTAACAGGACATCACTTAAAATATTCATAGAAAACTTACATAGAGAGTAAACATGCAAATAATTCAGAGTCAATTTCATTAACCATCTGTTCAAAAGCAGAAGCAGCTCAGAAGTGCAGCTTCCTCCGTTTGCTTTCAGAATGGCTTCAGAATACTCTAAGATAGCTCCGCATACAGTCACTATTTTGCATTCCTTTAAACATGCAGCCAACTCACTTCCTTTCATGATTACTTTGTAAACACATCTATCCAGCAGAAAGAGCAGATGACCAGAATACAGTTCACATACTTCCAAGAAAATAAATGTTCAGACTCAGATGGAATTCTGTTTATCAGTGAAAAGTATACTATGTTTTCACTGGAGGGTTTTAAGAATTTCAAATGCTGACAGATAGTATATTTCCCTCATCTTTTTCTGATGCAGGATTGAGAATATTTTTTTCAAAACTATTCTAACCCTTTAGGATATATATTAGACAATTGTACAATATAGAGCAGTTAACTACCTGTATGAATCAGCACAACTCTATCAGTTTAAACAGATTAAATTCATCATTTTATACAAGGGAATTTGTGTATTTATGTTCCATTCCTCATCTTCAGAACATATATCTATATGTGTAAATTTTCTTTCTGCAGAAAACTGCAAGTTCAATTCAAGAAACATCATTATCCAAGAGTAGGATTTAGAGTCAGATTCTATTTTCAGTGGGGCTCCTAAAAGTACATTCAGTTCAAACATAGCTCATTTCTGACATAAGAAATTATAAGTAAAACAAACTCATAACATGTTTCAATGACAGCAAAAAGAAAAACAAAAATGTATTTGTAAAAACATTTGAGGTCTGCCTCTTAATTCAAACTGTGAAGAGTGAGAATATCAAGCTAATGCTGACTTTGCTGATGCTCAGGAAATTCAGAGTAGAAATATCTGCTCTCGTTAACAGCGTGATGGTTTTCTCCTTTTTCTCTTCTCTCCTTTTTTGTTATGCTGAAAAATGGTGATGAGGAAGAGAAATAAGATTTTGATAAGTTACAGGAAAATGGTCAGAGGCTTTGTCTGTGAGTAGTCATTGCAGTGAGCATTGTTTCCAAGGACACAAACTCACATTGTCACCTACTGAAATACTCTACAGAATAGCCACAATATATGACTTCCCAAATACTAACTTACATAGATTTTAATTACTTTCAAAACTCCTTTTGTTCAAAGCAGTGCTTTAAGTTCCAAACTATTTTCAGCCTGCTGTCAGTGGGCTGAAACAGTTAGATTTAAACATGCTATGTGGGCCTAAAAGACAAAGACAAATCCATACAGATCCATGAAATAAAAACAGATCTTTTTTTGTTGTTGTTGGAATACTTTAAGTAAACTAAAAAGAAGGGAAGTACAACTCCTTTCCCTTCTCAGAAAGCCTTTAATTATGTCTACTAAAATGTGCATTCACTGTATTCAAATGAATATTCTTTCTCTGTGCACTGAACTGTCAAATTAGTTCTTCACCTAGAAGACTCACTTTAATTACGTAAAAATATGCATTGAGCTTTTTCTTTCATAAGGCCTGGAAAGTAGGTTGAGACAGAAAGAAAAATATTTAGAAAGGACGTCAGATAAGGGTTGCTTTTTTTTTGCACTTCCTTGGAGTGCTGTAAATCACAACACGGAGTGCTTTGATGAACTGGAGTCTATGTAACAGTGTCTCCTCCTCACAGAACCAAATCTTCCCTGCCCATTTCCTATCTCCCATAGAAGAGATCCTATCTACCTATCCTATCTACCTATAGCATAACTACTATGGTTTGATCCTGCTTCTTTTCTCTTGCAAAACCAGGACTCCAGGGGAAAGCACCTGAAGCCAAGTAGGACTGAGACCCTTGAGCAGACTCTCCTAAGTAGAATTCCTCATTGACAAACAATATTACGTACTTGGGCAGAATTCGCACTTCCTTCTCATTGCACTAAGATTTGTTTATAATGGAAATGAGACATCTCCCAGGGTGATTTTGTTTATGTCTGTGGAACAGTAGTTTTACAATGTTTTTTGTGATTGCACAAAATTGCGAGAAATTCAGAGATGTTCTCTGAGTGTTTTCCTTGTGATCACAGTTTGCTTCTTGGAATTACGAGTTGCTCAAAACTGTCAGCCACAGTTTACATGAAATATTCTATTTCAGTAAGCAGTGGATAATCACTAAGAAACAATCCTCTGACTCTCTTTAAACAAAACACTCTAACTTTAATTTGGGGCATAGAGGCTTCAGTGAAAAGCCAGAAAGGGCAAAAGTTGTGTGGTGCTGCTTGGCAGTTTGACTCCATCACCAGAGATGTATCGGTTTTGTAGTGTTTTTTCTATTAATGCACTGTTTATTCTCCTCCAACCTTGCTAGTAAAAATAAATAAATAAATAAATAAAAGGAAAAAGAAAATACTGAAAACAACTTATAAGTTCAGCAGTGACTTTACTGTCCTTCTCCTTAGTAGTGGAACTATGTACTTAGGTATGACAGTTACCTTTCCTTCTGTCAAAGCAACAGGATTTTTCTCAGGTCTATCTACAATTTTTTTCTCGCTCAGTCCTACTGATAAGATCGTCTAATTTGGTATCAGGCCTCTCTTATCCTCCCATTCTACTCAGAGAAGGAAAAGAGGAAGCCACAGTGAGTGTATATAGAGATTGCTGAAATTTCCTGCAGAAAGGGCCTCCTTAAAATTGTTTTAAAATTGCTAATCTACAATATGTATTTAAAGTAGAATTGAGAAGAGAATTAAGAAGCTCTCCCTCCTGGAATTTCAGGTTCTCTTAGGCTCAGGATACCTCAGAATCACAGAATGGCCTGGGTTGGAAGAGACCTCAAGGATCATGAATCTCCAACCCCTCCATGAATCTTCAAGCCCCCCAACACAGGCAGGGCCATCAATTTTCCCATTTAATACTAAACCAGGCTGCCCAATGCCCCATCCAACCTGGCATTGAACACCTCTACGGATGGGGCATCCACAAGCTCTCTGGGTAGCCTGTTCCAGCACCTCATCACTCTCATAGTAAAAACTTGCCAAGAGTGGGGGCAAGGGTATGAAGGGGACAGCCTGTGGGGCATCCCATGGAGCAGGACAGCGAGTGGAAGATCCAGAGTCACCATTGCTAGTGCAACTGTCAAGAAAACTGTCACCAAACAGCACATTTCCATGAGACATTTCCCTGATAACCAACATATTTTTTCACAAATCTAATTTCACTGGAAAAATTTAGCTAATTTTATCTCCAGGCTGACAGTATTTGCTTACAGTAAATCTGGGGGGTTTGGATGTTCAACTTCTTATCTACCATGTCACAAGTAAAAGAATGAGTGGAAATAAAGCCTTCTGTATGTTAAGCAGATCTTCACTTACACATTTGAAAAATGTTCATTATTATCATCAAGGTGCCTCAGGGCACATTCATATTCCTAAGACATGAAAGCAGCTGAGGTTAGTGCTGCTGCACTGAATTGCAGGGATGAGTAACCATGAGATCCGGGATCAGATCCAAAAAGTAAACAGTTCTATCTTCAAATCACAGATGCAGGAGGGTAGCTCAGACCACCTCTATTTCTGAACATCATCTAAAAACACAGCTCAAAAATCTCCTTAGTCCCTTAGAAAAAGTTTTTAAATTCTGGGGCTCACTGTCAAATGCCATGATTTTATTTTTTTATTTTATTGTGTGTTACAGAGCTCACTACTTAGTGATCCACACCATAAGACACCAGGGCCTAAAGTCATCCATTAGTCCTTAGGCTTTTCCTTGAAGTATATTCAGTTTAGCAATCCTAAGCTCTGCCAGCGAAGGGAGAGGAGAAATTCAGCCCATATCAGAAACCGGAGCATAGGAAGTTCCACACAAATGTGCACAAGAACTTCTTTACGGTGAGGGTGACGGAGCACTGGAACAGGCTGCCCAGGGAGGTTGTGGAGTCTCCTTCTCTGCAGATATTCAAGACCTGCCTGGACACCTACTTGTGTGACCTGGTGTAGGGAACCTGCTTTGGCAGGGGGGTTGGACTTGATGATCTCTGGAGGTCTCTTCCAACCCCTACAATTCCGTGATTCTGTGAATGATGAGTTGAGGATGAATGTTCTGATAACACAACCATTTTCATTCTGAAAGACATAAATTGAAATGACAGACACCTCAAACTGGTGGCGATACAACAGTTCTGTATCAGCGATTGTTTTTAAAAAGTGCGCATTTTAGCTAAAACATAGGTGTTACAAAGTTGGACTTGATGATCCCTGCAGATCCCTTCCAGCCTAAAATATTCGATGATTCTGTGATAATTCATTTGTCTGGACCTCTGCTGGTGGTCTTCCTCTGGTGGCACTGAACCACAGTGAAGTGCCAGCAGTGCTGGAGGGCACTGGAGGTGTGCTGGGTGCAGCACACTCCTACCAGCTGGGCAGGTTTCTCTGTGTAGTGAAGGCAGCCAGCCCTAGGGGTGCCTGGCAGAGCACCCAGGTCTGTCCAGCCTCTGCCCCTTCTTCTTCCTAGTCTGGGTGCCTGAGTGCCACAGGCAACAACAGCCAGGCAGAAAAAAAATTGCACAACATAACAATGACAAATTTGGTTCCTGAGGCATGAAACAATTTATCATCCAAAGTGAGAGTACTTACTGCATCTATCAAAAGCAATCCTCCATGGATATACGAGCACAAACCCTCTATTTACAGTTTTCAACAGGGAGAAAGATGGTGATTGTTCTTTTTCAAACTCCCACCAAACCCTGCTTTCACTGCTTTCAATGTCATGTTGTGGTTACTCCCACGCATGCAGCTACTATACATGCTGCAGCCGAGAACCACGTTTTTTTTTCCATCATCCCTTTTTAACTTTGCCTGATGTAACCTTATACTTGAGAAAGGCTTTGGGAAATTCATATCATTTTGTGAAACCAAGCCAATGTTTTGCATACTGGTTTCTAAAATTCATTTCCAAAGGTTATCCTCTATTTCTGACTTTTGTCAATAATATATCTATGAACACAACTGAGTGCAGTTTCCAATGTTTACTTTTTGAGCTTTGCAAACTTTGGTGGTGTTTGACCAACTGGCTCTTGGACAAGAAAGTTGATATCCTTTGCAGTGATCATGTTATCTGAGCTCAAACAAGCTTATATAGACATTATACGCATCATCTTTGCCCTAAATGATATGCCATATTTACTATCTCTTTTGCGTTATCAACTTTTAGAAAAAGAAATTGGTTTATATTTACTACTTTTTAGCTACTGTTTATCTCCTGTTCTAAATATGCAGAAGGGTTAGGTATGTCAGACTGCTTAATTTAGATACATCTGTAAGAAGATTTCTCTTGAAAGAGTGTGTAATAACAAATAATTATCCTCCTACATATAAGAATCCATCGGTGTAATCACTTTCTTAGGTTTTGTCCTGCAGTGATCATGGACTTTTGAAAATTAAATTGCTCTCAGAATCACAGGATCACAGATTGGTTGGGAGGGATTTATGAATGTCCAGTTTGCGCAAGTATTTCCTTCCCCAGTCCTCTGCTATCAGGGCTATATCTCTCTTGGTCCAGACTTTTGTTATGATCTCTGGGGCCTGGGATTCCTGAAGGCCAGTCTTGTGGGTAAAGAGAGGCAGAGAATGTATTCAGTATCTGCTGTTTTTCATGCTTCTGTGTAACCATGTCTCCTGTTTCATTCAACAGGAGAACCACATTTTCCCTCATTACTTACGTACTTACAGGAGCCCTTCTTGTCCTTGATAACTCTGTCCTGATTCACTTCCATTTGTGCTTTAGCTTTCCTAACTTCGCCTGTGGATGCTCAGACAGTATCACTGTATTCCTCCCAGGTTACCCATCCTTACTTCTACCCTCTCTGCATTTCCTCTTGGTGTTTGACTTTTACCAGGAGCTCTTTTTTCACCCATGTAGGCCACGTGGCATTTTTCTCTGACTCTCTTTATGTAGGATTGCACTGCTCCTGAACTTGGAGGAGTTGATCCTTGAACATTAACCAGCTTCCTTGGGCCTCTCCTCCTTCCAGGATCTTTTTCCTCTGGACTTTACCAAGCAGGAGGCCAATGACTGTTTTACTTCTCTTGCTTTCTCCTCCCTTCTATTTATATGTCTCTTTACATAGCATACAGTATATGACATGTACACTGTGTAGTCAAGTACAAATATGGGAAGTGAAATTTTGTTAACAGCTTCAAGTTTCAGAAAGACCTCAGAAAACTATATTTTTTCAAATTGCTGACAGTCTCAGGAAACCATGGTAATCTAGGCAATTTGTGGAAGGATTTGCTCTGAAGCTGTGCAGCTTGTCTGTTCCATATTACTGAAACATTTCCACAGTCCTACTTGGAAAGATGCATACTTTCTAGATTATTAAGACTAAATATAATTGAGTTTCCTGGCTTTATATATCTTTTCACTTTGCCACATAGATTGACTTCAGAGGTTAAGGAATGTAACGCAGTAAGGTTGTACTTTTCCCTAATGGACAAAAAACAAGGTAGATTTCCCTCCTCCAAGTCATTTATGTTCCCATTAATTTAAAAAGTCAGTGAAGTTTCAGTTCATTTAACAAACTTGCTCATACATGCATGCATAAAAGGATCATTCATATTTAAAAAAAAAAATTGAGCTACTGCCTCTTATGGAATACAGGATACAGAAATAGTAAAGGGAAACAAGTTTTGCACAATGCGTAAAAAGATTTGAAAGTCTAGATTTTATAAATCATTGCCACAAGCTTGTTAAGAGATTTGAGCCTGTGATGACACTTAAGAACTAATAACTCTTCAATACGTATGCTTCTTCAAATTTGCCTATCATCAGAAGTAGGAAATGGGGGAATAAGAAGGGAAGGTGGAGGAACTGGCATCTAAAAATTAGAAAAAAAAGACACAACTACAAAGAAAGTTTGCATTTAAAGAGAAACCATGCAACTTCATGCTGTTTGTTATGAATGTCCCTCAAAAATAAACAAATTCTTTAAGAGAAGCACCTTCTGACAAATTTTTGAATGCCATAAAAAAAAGGAAAAAAAAAAAAGGATTTTTTCAGGATACTCAAGCACTGCAACCGTAGAGTATCACAGCTTCGGTACTTTATTCCTAAAATTAATTGTTTATTTGTCACTGGAATTTGGCAAAATTTTTATTCAAGCAGAATTCTGCTCCATCAGTTTCTCAAATATTGTGCCCAGCAGTGGAATGAAAATTAGGCTCATATATTTAATCGTCCAGATGATGGCAGTATTTTCACAATTTAGTTGCGCAGTGCAAGACTACTCAAAATAAATGTGTTTCCTATCTAATTACATATTATAGAAAGCTCTGGGGCTTTATTTTTATCTTTTTCTAATATCCCATTATTCCTATATTATCCATTTCTTTCCTTGTTCTATGTTACTTAATTCTTAGTAATACACTGAAGTGCTTACTGCAGGGTCTTGCAGCCAGTATCACATTGCTGATGTCACTTTGCAAAACAAATATTTAAGAGCAAATAATGCCTGGTGCACAGATGCACGGAAAAAGGGAAGGTCACAGCAGAGCCGTTCTGCCAGCCTCCAGCCTGCTCTCAACAACTCAGCAGCCATGAAGGAGGGAGGACATTTTTGGCATGGGGAGTCCTGCTCTGCCGTGTGGAAGGCAATGGACAAGAGCCCAAACCAGAGCACCAAGATATCTGAAGTACCTTCTTTTCCCAGTTTTGGCTGCCTCCCTGCAGGATCAGCACAGGGCCTCTCCCTAGAGATGATGTACCTCTGAGAGGAGTCAGTGAGGGCTGGTCCTGAATTTGTCAAGTCACTTGAGGAGGCAGAATAGCTCTCAGAGGGACAGCAGCACAACTTCCTTTCACCACCGTTGCTAGATAAGGTCCCTGCTTGCAGAGATCAGGAAGCTCTGAGCTCCCTGATTCACTCTGGCACCTGAGGATGGAGGTTGGCTCTCCCTTTCTCCACCCTTGTCAAATTGGAAATGGCTGTTAGCCACATGCTGTGAAGGGAAATGAATATCCATTTCTTTTAATCACTTTGGCAGGTATTGGGGAAGAGAGGAGAGGAGGAAATTAAAGTCTGAAAAACTCGTTAGTATCCAGGCTACATGCTCACTTGATATCAGGGAGCATCCATTTAAAGCTAATGGAGCCACAAAACATGTGTGGTCTATTCGACCACTGTGATAATACTAGACATGTTCCTCTGTTTGGGATCAGCTCCCTTTACATGAACTGGGAACACCTGGGTATTTTTATACATGAGAGAACAGGTCCCATACATAACAGAAATGAAACTAAATCTAGATGCGTATGGGGATTACTGTTTACTGTCATGCTACTCCATTATTTAATTATAAATGTTAACTGAAAAAATAGACTAATGTGCAGTGTGAAAGAATATATGTGCTAGCATAATACTGTTTTACTATTGCATGATGGCAACTCATCTTTCCCTATAGAAGAGCTGCTTTCTGTAATGTATAGTGACCACGTATTGTGGAGTTCCCATCCTGAAGAAAGCAGTGTTCTCTAGCTTTGCCAGAGACAGACTATTTGACTAACGAAGACTAGTGTGACGTTTCTCCATTCCTAGGGGGAATGGCTTTAAACTAAAAGAGGGGAAATTTTGGTTAGATTGTTAGGAAGAAATTCTCTACTCAGAGGGTGTTTAGACACTGGCACAGCTGCCCAGTGAAGCTGTGGTGCCCCATCCCTGGAGGCTTTCAAGGCTAGTTTGGATGGGATCCTGAGCAGGCTGAGCTGGTGGGAGGTAGCCCTGCCCATGGCGGAGAGACTGGGGCTCAGTGGTGTTCACGGTAGCTTTCAATCCAAGCTGTTCTATTATTGTATGATTCTATCGGAGCTGAACCTGCCTTTGTCCCAGTACTGTGACTGCAGTGCAATACTCTCAGTTGCTAACTTATCACAAATTTTCATAGACATTTCTAAATCTGTCATCCATGCATCCCAGATGCATGCAGAAAAACTAAACACTAGCACTAAAATCCCCACAAATAAAAACAGTGGCTTACAATGAGTTTAGATTAATTTAAACAAACATTTAATTATGGTAAACATTGCTGAAGTTCTAACTTTATTACTGCTATTTAAACAGGAACACTAATTCTTAATTAGTTAAACAAAAAAACAAAAAAAAAAAAAAAAAAAACCCAAAAAACAAAAAAGAAGCGCGTTAGATTAACTTTCCACTGACTGAGTTTGAGATTGGTTTTTGTTTGTTTGTTTGTTTTTAATCAGTAAAAAGATGTCATCTTGCTCTTCGTTTTTCTGTCTCATTATTAAGGTATGACTGCATCTTGTGCTCCCTCCTGTTTCTATGCACACAGTCAGCGCCGCTCCTTTCCTTTCAGTGGGCTGGTGGTGAGGGTTGCTGGCATCAGCCAGTGTAGCAGAAGGTGAAACAGGAACTCTGTCAGGGCTTGGGAAGTCTTTTACAGATGCCCTAAACATAAATATCTCTTATCCCTTCAGTGAGCTTGTTTTCTTTTAGCACAGACTTTCAATCAAAAAGAAATATCCCTTTGTTTAGCTATTGAACCACTCCAGTTAGAGATTAATAACCAAATAAGATTTTTCAAGTGATGATACAATATTTATAGCTGATTTATCATGTAAGCAAAGATACTGCAAAGTAATGACACAGTCAGTCACTGAATCACTGCTTGGGCACTTTTGGAGGAGTCCCAGTCATGTCACAACAGAGATCTGAAATGCAGGTCCTGTTTCTCAAAAAGAGAAAAATAATAATAAGGAAAAATAATGGCAGAGATGGAATTAAAAAAAAATAATAATTAAAACAAAAGAGGACACAAAGAGAAGCCCTGGTTACCAGCATTTTCCAGTGCCAGCCCAACACTTCCTCTTTTCCTTTATTCTTTTATAAGACCTCCGCCATCATCAGAGTCTCTCGAGTGGGAAGTGGAATTGAGGGGAGCCAGTGGACAACATATGTGCTGCTGGTGGTTGTAGTTATGGTGGCGGTGGTGGTGATGATAGTGATGGTGGAGATCACAGAATGGCCTGGGTTGAAAAGAACCACAATGATCATTTAGTTTCAACCCCCCTGCTATGTGCAGGTCACCAACCAGCAGATCAGGCTGCCCAGAGCCACATCCAGCCTGGCCTTGAATGCCTCCAGGGATGGGGCATTCACACACAACCTCCTTGGGCAACCTGTTCCAGTGCATCACCACCCTTTGTATGAAAAACTTCTTCCTAATATCTAACCTAAACCTCTCCCGTCTTAGGTAATAGAAGCAGTGGTGGTGGAGGTGATGGGAGCCCCAGCCCTGCAGAGCACTGATGGGCCAGGGCTGGGAAGGCTCCTTCTTAGTCTGTGAGGCTTCTGGGGACTGCATATGGGCATGTGGAAGAGGTGAAGATCCTAGCACTGTCAAAATTGGCCTGAAGTTTTCCCCCTAACAAGGCAGATATTAAAAAAGTAAGAAATTATTTTGTTTACCATCATCCATTTTTTTTCTTTTTGCTTTCCAAGGACATAAAACCAATAACTTTAAAATAACCTTTCTGCATTCACAGCCACCTCATTAGATAGAATGTTCACTTTTAGAAAGATGCTCGGAGATACACACGACATACACAGCTATCTGTGTGACAGATGTAAGTACAAACAGCCTCTGCTGGCAAGGGTGTTGTTCAACTAGAAATTCTGTTTCATGATTTAGAAAAGACTTTGACATCTACACAGGAAACAGTGACCCAACAGGGCATTAATATCCGTGGATCTGTATTTGACCTCTGCCGAGTAATAATAAGGATAACAATTTGACGTTTCTAGCTCAGAAAAAGAGGAGACACTCCAAGAAAAGAAAGACAAGCTAAGCAGCTGAAATATATGACATAGACTTAGTTTTAATGAGTGTTTACATCTGACCTTACACAATAAAGTGCATGGAATTTTAATCACTTTCACACCCAAGAAGCACTTGTTGGTTTCTCCATATGCGGTATTTGCGATGCTCATCACTAGGTTGCTGAGTAACGTTAAGTTTCTCTGCCAGAATCAACAGTAGAATTCTTTGTCATGTGCCGCCAGCTAAATGCTTAGCAACTGATTGAATAGTTTGTCAGCCATAAATAATGATGTGATGTATATAAGAATTTGTTAACTATCAGTCAGTGTTTTTTTCATTTACACATAGTGGGCATGTTCTTTATCTCCTGGGTGATCTTCAGTTAATACTTCTGTTTCTTCTTTGATCTTTTTTACAAAAAAAGAATTACTGCAAATAAACTTATGATACTTCTAAAAGACGTATGACCATGAAAACGAGTGTTGCAACATCATATTCTTGCCTTTATCCTGAATTCATACTACTCAGTTCTTTCTGATCATAATGTCATGGTAGTTACACGTACTTGTCCAGAAGAACTGAAACTTATGAAACTTGCCAGTTTCCAAATATCCACTAAAACAGATGTGCTTTTTACAAATTGCTTTATTAGAAATCATCTGCAGAGAAATGAAAACAGAAATACAGTGTTCCTTCTAGTTTTGAAATCTATTGGAGAGTACTGTGGAGAAGTACATGTTAGTATCACTGATCGTTTTTTTGAGATTCTGAATCTTATCTCCAACCATGCTGCTCATTTAGCTTAACTACAATAACATTTTAGCACAAATATCCATTAGAAAAAAAATTGAAAATTGTGTACAAGACATACATAATGACTGTAAGTCTGTTGTGGTTTAATCCAGCACAGTAGTTCACTCACTCCCCCTGCTCCCAGGGGGAGAGAATAAAAAAAAGAAAGTAGAACTCAGGGGTTGAAAGAAAACTACGTACTAAGAAAGGGAAAAAGAAAATAGTTACGAATAGATATATATAAAAGTATATGTAATAAGTGATGTACAAGCAATTGCTCATCACCCCCCAGTTGATGCCCAGCTAGTCCCGCAAGCAGCAGAGGAGAGTGAGATGCACTCGCACATTCTTCAAAGCTCCTTCCATCTGATGTCATAAAGTATAGAAATCCCTTTGGCCAGTTTAAGTCAGCCGTTCTTATTCTGTTCCCACCCAGCTCCTCTGGCCCTTTGCTGCAAATGACCTTTGCTCTGTACAACACTGCTTAGCAGCAACTATAAACATTCGTGTGTTACCAACATTGCTTTTCTCCTAGAACCATAGCATCATACCAGACACTCTGAAGGAAACACTTCTATTTCCCGATTCATGTTGCAAAGGGAAAATCTGGAAGTCTGTCTGAATCTGGGAACTGCAGCTTCACAGAACAATCAATACTGAAAGCTCATACCTCCGGAATGCCATTTATTTGCAGGTGTGCAAACTTGAGCGCTGCTTTTGGAAGTTGTAAACATGCTCATGAGACTTCATGGAGCTCTTTGGTTGTAGGCTGCCTAAGGTCAGCAGCAAAGGGACAGATAACTTGTGTCACAAAACGTGTCATGCTGTTTCTGTTATCTATTGTAAGAAAAGTTGCATTTCCTTAAATACAGAGATATCTTCTTCAGCTACAAGGATATACTGGCATGACTGCCTGTCTGATGGTTTCTCTGGATGTTTGACTTCTCAGCAATTCCGTATTCATTCAGTATTCCCTCATTTATTATACAATTGTCCAGCTGAGCCAACAAAACAACCCCAATAATTACTTACTATGAAATCAAAAGTAGTCAAATACTCATCTAAAGCAGACAAAAGAAGACAAATTAGGCTGCTTTGACAATAGTAAATTATTGCATTTTTACTGACAGTTGCTAACCAAATTGTCCTCTCTCTTTCTTTCTTTCCTAATAGAAATTAACTCCTTTAAAAACAGCAGGAAAAAGGAAGAATAGAACAAAATCATATCTGTAATTTAAGCTAATTTCTAAATCAAATAAGATGGCAAAAGAGTCTGTGGAACACCTGATTCATCAGCTGAGCTGTATTTAAAGAGGAAAGCCAGAGAGGGGATCATCAGATAATCTCTCAAGAATGTCTGCATCTGTCTGGAAGAATATTTGCATTATGATAAAGCCTGCTTTCCACCAACCCCCCCCCCCCCCCCCCC
>JAPSGF010000011.1:2411510-2515892 GCA_035772895.1 Perdix hodgsoniae
GGAAGGGGAAGGGGAAGGGGAAGGGGAAGGGGAAGGGGAAGGGGAAGGGGAAGAAGGGAAAAATTTTATAATACAAGTTAAGAAGGAATGATGAAACTGTTAAGACACTATATATAAAGTCAGAATATGTGTAAAGGACTAGGCTAGAAAGATTCTAGAAAGAGTCTTTCCCTCTTTTAATGTCAGGTGAGAAAATGGCTATTTTTTTAATGTATGAATACAAGCCTCTTACCTATCCAGCTATGCCAGTACTTATTTGATCTATAACCTCACTATACATGAGATTTAGAATGTATTTCACCTTAACACTGTATCTCAAAGATGGGCATAGCCTTGGCATAAAATGGGTACTCTGGTAACATGGCATGAATGGGAATAGCCAAAGAGCTCCAAATTGCTTTAATTTAGTCTTGATTCTTCTCCAGAGCATCTGTAACTTTATGCATTGCATGTGGATATATATTCATGCATACATATTTACAGATGGATGCCAGATATGTTAAAATGTGTAATCAGTCCGGATGAATTTGAACTATACTGTAAAAATGCACAAAATATTTATAATCCCTAGGAAGTGATGATCTTAATGCTTTAGGTATTACAGGCTACATATTAAGCTACACATTCAGATTATTTAATTATTTGAACCTCTCTTCCAATATCTGAAAGGTGCTTACAGTGAGAGAGGGGTTGGTCTGTTCTCGCTGGTGATAGGTGACAGGATGAGGAAAAATGGCCTCAAGTTGCACCAGTGTAAGTTTAGGTTGAATATCAGGAAACACTTCTTGACAGAAAGGGTTGTTAAGCACTGGAATAGGCTCTCCAGGAAGGTGGTTGAGTCACCATCCCTGGATGTGTTTAAAATCCGTTTGGCTGTGATGCTCAGGGACATGATTTAGTGGAGGGTTGTTAGAGTTAGGGTAGTATGGTTAGGTTATGGTTGGACTTGAGGATCTTGAGGATCTTTTCCAGCCTGAGCAGTTCTATGATTCTCTGATTCTATATGCATTACTTGCTGGAATAAAATTTATGTAAAAAATGATTTTTCCTCTTCCAAGCTTTGGGATTTTAAACATGCGCCTTGCTTTACTGATGTACTGCTGAGAAAATGATGGGCTTTTCTGAAGTAGAATAAAGAATAATCTGGTGCATTTTGCTGTTTCTCTTGAATACTGATTGTATACTGATACTGATTGTATCAGCATTCATACAGTATCAGCACATGGCAGTATCCCTCATCCACACAGTCCAACCAGAACTGCTCAAGGTAATTCTCATGCAAACAGACATCAAAGTGTAACTCTGAGTTTACAGGAACAAAAAAATTTGCTTACATACAAAATTAAATGAGTTTCCTATCTGTCTGCATTACTTCATTTCATTTGCCAGCAAACAGAGCAGGATGACTTTGGGAGATGTCTGCACAGGAAAAAAGAAAAAAAAAAAAAAGAAAAAAAAACTATGACATTTTAGGCAATTATTAGTATCTACACTCAGGAAATCATTAGGCCTTGTAAATTGGCTTGCTCACATTGGAAAACTGATTCTAAGAATCAAATCTACTCAAGCTGCCAGATATCAGCAACTACAATTATAAACTTGCCTTTTTTTTCAAACTAAATGATACACTTCAGATATTAAATACTCAGAAATGGCTTTTTTCAAGCACTCTACAGATCACTGTATTTAATTGCCAAAGGATACACTTTTTTGCATTTTTTTTTTCCTTTAGTGCCCAGTCTATGAACACAAAAATGGTTAAGTAGTAAATATAATTTATTTATTTATTTATATTTAGATATATTTAATTATATTATTTATATATTTAACCAGATGAGGTTTAACAAAAGCAAGTGTAGAGTCTTGCATCTAGGGAGGAATAATTGCATGCATCGGTACAGGTTGGGGGATGACCTGCTGGAGAGGAGCTCTGCAGAGAGGGACCTGGGTGTCCCGGTGGACGACATGTTGGCCATGAGCCAGCAGTGTGCCCTTGTGGCCAAAAATGCCAAAGGCATTCTGGGGTGCATTAAAAAGAGCGTGGCCAGCAGGTCAAAGGAGGTGATCCTCCTTTACTCTGGTAAGGCCTGGTAAGGCCTCATCTGCAGTACTGTGTCCAGTTCCGGGCACCCCAGTACAAAAAAGACAGGGATCTCTTGGAGAGAGTCCAGTGGAGGGCCACAAAGGTGGTGAAGGGCCTGGAGCGTCTCTCCTATGAATAAAGGCTAAGTGAACTGGGTCTGTTTAGCTTTGAGAAAAGACTGAGAGGGGACCTGATCCAGGTCTATAAATATCTAAGGTGTGGGGGGCAGAGCAGCGAGGCCAGACTGTTTTCAGCAGTATGTGGAGATGGGACAAGGGTGAACGACAAGGAACTGCAGCATAGGAAGTTCCACACAAATGTGCGCAAGAATTTCTTTATGGTGAGGGTGACGGAGCACTGGAACAGGCTGCCCAGGGAAGTTGTGGAGTCTCCTTCTCTGCAGATATTCAAGACCTGCCTGGACATCTACTTGTGTGACCTGCGTAAGGAACCTGCTTTGGCAGGGTTGGACTTGATCACTGGAGGTCTCTTCCAACCTCTATGATTCTGTGATTCTGTGATAATATTACTGTATGAATTAGTTGTTCAACTTTCAGTCAGTGAAAGTATTCAGCTTCTTGAAATCATCATCTGCTCTTTTATTATATAACTTGAAAAAACTCCATTAAAAGTAGAGGCGCATCATTTAACTTCTGTTGTCCTTGTGTCATCCTTTGTCAGGCTACATATATGTAAATAGAAACTTTAAGTTAGGTCTGTGTGGAGCTTACATAAAGTCTAAAGCTGGATTATACTAAGAACTTCATTTTTATTTCCTTCAAGTCTCATCTCCTGCAACTTTGAGTGTTCCCAGTTTCATCTGCAGCAAAACCCTGGCAATTGCCAGTTGTGCTCTATTTGGGCAAAATGAGATAATCAAAGATATGCCTAACCACTCAACAGTGTTACTGTACTTCAGTAGAGATTTCTCTGATTAGCTGGAAAACAGTTGATACATTTCATGAGTATAGAGCCCTTTCCGTTCCTTTTTAAAAGGGCTCTAAATCTGAAAGTATGAATTTTCATTTCATTTTCTGCACTTAAAATTTCATAAGGGAATGCAAAGAAGTGATGAGGATATGAGATCTGAGAAGCATGACTTGTCAACATAATGAAAAAGACAGAAGGCTGAAAGTGAGGGTAAGATTAATCCCATGGAGCAGGTATCACTGGGAAAGCATACTCCTTAAAAATATTAATAGCATCATCATTGTTTAACAGAATTCAAATGCTGAACAAAGCACTGTGATATTTGAGAAAAATTGTTCCCTTAGTTACAGTGCGGGATAGTGATATTTATCTGTAACATCCACTTGCAAATAAATTGTGCTTGGCCAAGAAGATGAAAGTTAGAATAAATAAGTGGCATTTTCTCCAACAGTATCTGCTTCACAGCAATAACTTACAATCATCATGACTGGAGCGCAAAAATTTCACTTTACTCAAAACGTTCAACATCAATCCAAACAAAAGCTACTACATGAGTTTCATTTGCATTTCAAATCCACCTTTCTTAATTTTGGCTTTTACAGGAACTTCAGTTGTTTTGCTCTATGAAACTGTGATGTAAGAAATGCTTCCACAGACCACTTGGTGGCAACAAAGCAATTCAGATACCATAGGAACTTAGAAGAATGTTTCGTGTTAAAGTCTACCTGTTCAAATAATTAAATAATCTCCACTAACAAGGAAATACTTAAAAAAAATCTGGAACAAAGGATTCGTCTTGTGGTCACATCATTAGATTTCTTAGTCTATTGTTTCTACTGGGAAACAAAGACACGTGAAAAAGAATATCAGATAAGCTGCTTCAGAGCTACTACGAGGCTCTGTTCTTGATCGAGCAGTGAGACTTTTACCTAACTGGCAGAATCATAGAATCATAAGGTTGGAAAGGATCTACAAGATCATCTAGTCCAACCATCCTCCCATTACCATTCCTACACAAGCACTAAACCAGATCTTGCAGCTCCTCATCCAGACGCCTCTTGAACACTGCCAGGAATGGCGACTCCACCACCTCCCTTGGCAGGCCATTCCAGTGCCTGACCACTCTCTGAGAGAAAAAGTTCTTCCTCATGTCTAGCCTAAACCTCCTCTGATGCAACTTCCAGCCATTTCCTCGGGTCCTGTATGTTGCCTGAGAGAAGAGGCCAAACCCCTCCTCATGACAATCTCCCTTCAGGAAGTTGTAGAGTGCGATGAGGTCTCCCCTGAGCCTCCTCTTCTCTGGACTAAACAATGCCAGCTCCCTCAGCCATTCTTCATAAGACTTATGCTCCAGACCCCTCACCAGTTTTGTTGCTCTTCTCTGGATATGGAGCACATCCATTTCCTGCCACAACAGCAGGAAGATAGAGATGGTTCAGCAGCTGGCAGGTCACTCCAAGGAGAAATACAGATTAACTTATCCACCTTGGTTCCACTCTGTACATTGCTCTCTGGGCATGGCTGCTGTTTCCTGGATTAGGTGGGACTGACTGCCACAGGAAGATGCTGTGGCACAGGTATGTCTGATAGCAGCACTTAGTGTAGAGAAATGAAGAGGAAGCAACCAAGGAGAAGAGAGCCTATCCATCTAATTTATGACCTCTCTGGGCATGAGAAACCAAAAAGAAAAGTGTGTCCCTGAAGCAAAACTTCCATTTGTCTCTTGTTTCAAATCTATACCCAAACTGCATTAGAGCAACCTCCAAATTGGTATACTGACACATACATCAGGAGGGAAGAAAATGCACTCTTATTGAGCCTTATATAGATACAATCCATATCAAATGCAAATTTGGCTATGTTTATAAATGAATTTATTACGTGACTAGTGACAACCAAGGTCAGACAAAAATAGTATGACTCAACTGGAAGGTAGATGACAAGTCCAATTTGAAATATTTTTTTCTCTCAAAAATAACCCAAACAAATTTCTTCTTCTAAACTGCTTTTCTGTTATACTGCTTTGCAAGGCTGCATGCTTTACACACTCAGCTAACACCCCAGTAAATACATCTGCTATGCAAATATACCTGTACAACCTTCTCCATAACACATCTGCGCTCGACACATTTCAAGTGCGTTCAAAAACAATGGTACTTTTTAGCCCATAGTTTGTTCTGCTATGGGCCTTTTTAATAAATTGTACTTCAGGACTCAAGAACGTCCTAAAGCTAATATGCTAGAAATCTCACTGGGGTGGAACATTCATTCGGTTGACCGTGTGGCTTTTGGTGCATACTAAGAATTCTGAAGAGGCCCAGAAATTGTAGTCCTGTATCCCCCTGGCCTTCCTTCAGTGTAGCTGCTGTCTTTTCTCCACATTGTGTAAATCAACCTTGAAGACAGAGTTTCTGCAATTTTTGTATTCCTATGAAAGCCTCTATAGCCAACTCTTCTTATTTTTCAAATTAGCTTTATCATTTCTGTAAATAATATAAAGACATTGATTTAACCATCAACAAGCAAAACAGCATAAAAATAGTAGAGATTCTGCAGTGATTATTGCAAATTGTTGGTGCAGAATTAATTAAAAATTATCTAGTTTAAAACAGCATTGTTCTGGAAATACAAGAGTAGTAAACTTTTCAGGTATAAGCATACAAGACAAGGATGATCTCTTTCCAATAACTAAGCCATAGAAGCTGTCACTCACTTTAATTCATTTAAAATAGAGAAACCCACTGGGATCAGCTGACCCCAGATCCAGAGGGCCAGCATTGGTGCAGCTCCTGGGTTGGCTCTCGTGCTCCTGAAGGCAGCTGGGACCTTGCCAGTTCCCCAGTTCAATGTCCCATCTTCGAGAGAGCAGCAGCCTGCCTGTCAACCTATGTCTGAATACCAACAGGCAGAGAGAGTCAACATTTTGAGTGACAGAGCTTTTATAGTTGATATTTATCCTCTGACTTTGGTATACACTGAACTCTCTAAAAGGAACATGAGCATTTACAAAGGCTTCAGTCTGCAAACTTAGATAAGTGCACATTAAAAGAAAGAGCGCTGTACAGTGAAATATGATACAGAAAACAGTTCTTCCTTGGGGAGCAGCTGGGAAAAGAGGAACCACATGTGCCTGCCAGTGGTTGAACCAAATGATGCCTTTCTGCTGCTCAAATGTAGTTCTGACGAGGGCAGCAGAATGAGCAGAACAAGATAGAATAGAGCATGCTTCCCATCACAAACAGCATTTTTTCCTCACAAAATTGAAAGAAGAAATAATTAAGGGATGAAACCCTATTATTCTCCCTTCTCTAAGCTGCAAAGTAATTTCCTTCCACATGTTTTCTACATGAATTTGACATTCCTAGATGCAGAACAGCTGAGATTCAGAAAGAATTAAACATACTGCTTTTGCCTCTGCATTGTGGCTAAGAGCTGAAGTTTCCTCTAGCCTGATAAGTTCTCAAACAGCTGAAATGCTGACACCGTGAAATGCTGGTACTACTGATGCCTAGTAGAGCCTTGCACTCTTCCTTCTGTCATCAGAATATCCTACCCTACTGAAGCTTAGCACGTGGCACATTTCTCAGACTTGAATGAATCTTGCAGGAATTGCCAGGAATGCTCTTCGGAATACTAAGTTTTAACTTTTTTACTTCAACTAGTTCTTCAAATGTGTGTGTTACTATGTAAGGAGCTTTGTTTCTCCACTCAGCAGCAAGTCTCCCACCAATTTCTAAGTCTGTACTTCTTGCCTTGAGTTTGCTGGAAGTTAATGTGTTAGGCATAGTCAGTGACCAGAGCTGGGCTGACACCTGGTAATTCTCAAAACTAAA
Organism: Perdix hodgsoniae; assembly: GCA_035772895.1. NCBI lineage: Eukaryota > Metazoa > Chordata > Aves > Galliformes > Phasianidae > Perdix > Perdix hodgsoniae. The sequence continues at coordinate 2,418,357 of JAPSGF010000011.1, forward strand.
TTAAGTTGATCACATGTTTGAGCATGGAGGGTTGTCCTACTTGAAGATGTTACTTTTCTGATGTGAGGTTTATCATTGTGCAATGTGAGAACAAGTAGATGTCAGTAGACGGAAAATGTGGAGATTCTCAATGGTTAGGCTCATGTGGTAGGTAGAAAGAAAGGTAAGGAAAATGTGCAAGATGATGGAGAAGGAAATATTTATGCTACAGAAATTGAGCCAGTTGAGGAATACTTGAATCTATCTCTGTTTTCCTTCCCTGTGATATCATTCTTACTCACCTATTTTCCAGTTTCTCTAACCACAGAAGAGCCTACACATTGCAGATATCTCTCTGTTTCAGTTAATTTATTAGTCAGGACTTCCTAGAGTGTCTTTTTATTTATTATTTTTAATTTATGTAACCAGCTCATATAATTTGTCTCACATTTCATCACACAAAAAAAAAAAAAAAAAGGAGAAATTAAAAAAGAAGTCTTATGTGTTGCTAGTCTCCAAATTAGCAAGGCACTTCAAACCATTTTGATGAAGTAGACAGACCATTCTAGGTATATAAAATAGCTGCAGTGAGTATGCATGGCACACTGGGTTTTGGATGTCTTTATTTTGGCTGTTACTATCTTTCAACTAAAATGCCACCCACTAAACTTTCTCAGAGTTGCTGTTGGTGGCAAATATAGCATTCAGACAGTGAAAAAAATCTTATATTTGTTCCTGTTGTCCCTCCATTTCATTTAGATGTATTTCTATTAGACGGTACCAGCATGAAATACTAGGTATGTAATTGCACTCTATGCTCAAATAATTCCTTAGGTAAAGATATTCATAGCAGATCAATAGTTTCCATTTTCTTCCCAAATGTAATGACCCACCTGTTTCTGTCCTTATGTTTTTTGGTTGCAGAAATAAGAATGTATTTCACTCTTTCTGCAGCTCTGTTCTATATTCTAACTGAGTAAATTAAAATTTTAAACCCCTAGCTCCCAATCTCCCTCTCTCAGAAATTCATCTAATTCTCACATGCTCGTAAAACAGCAGATGTTAGAACCGCAGCTAACATGAGCATGGCAGGGTTGTACGTTTAGGAGCAACCAGAGTCTGCTTTGGTTCCAGAATGTTTATATAGACTAATTACATAGAAAAGTGCATCAGATAGCATATTAATCTAGCTTCAGATGTCAGCATCCCCAGACTATAGGTAAAATATGATCACTTTAGGAAATATCTCAAAGAAAAAAAAAAATCAGCAAAAAGATAATGTAATTTATTCTCATGAGACTCATTTATATTTGTATTAAGGGCTGTTGCTAGGATCACTGACAGGCCAAAGTTCGCATGGCCCTGGGCTTTTCCTGCACTGTTTCACAATTTAGTCAGTTGGTTACATTGCATTGCATAAAAAGTCAAAACAGAGGCAGAGAGAAAAAGTTGAGCCTGATCAGTGCGTTGCAAAACACACTTTGTCACTTTGTCACTCTGGTTAGCAGCAGAGGTGAAGAGGGAAAAACAAAGAACTGTTTGTTGCCAATTTTCAAAGGAAAGAAATCCTGTCAGAGAACAGAGACTTGTTTCAGCTGTGCTCTGAAGAAAGCAAATGAGATTTATTGTTTGGAATGGATTTACAACTGCAGAAATCATCCTTAAAAGTGAATTGGAAACGGGGGGCGGTACAGAGGGTGGTACTAGAATGCTGCAATAGAATGCTGCAATAGAAACTGGAACAGGGGCCAAAATGAGTAGCAACAGTCTGTTCATCACTCTGGGAGTCTTTATGAGGGCTGTTTATAGTTAGGATATCTCCATGCATTTTTTCAAGGTATGGTATTAAAATTTTGTAGTGTAATTATTCTCTAATTAAAAAAAGAAATCAAATGGATTTTCAATATCAAGCAATTTCAAGCAGAGATCGAAGGTGAAAGTGAAAATGGTTGCCTGGCTAGAACTCGCCTGCCACATCAGGCAAGCAATGTACTGTAACATATGGCAAACTCACAGAAAATCTGTTTGTACCCCAGTATAACTTTTCCAGTGTAAATCCTTCACTGTGTGGGGATCGTTCTTAAGCTGATAATCTGTGGCTCTTTGCCACACCATTTCACGCTCCTTTTCTCAGCACTTCCAACTTGTGGGTGAGTCAAAGTAATCCTCATTTTTATAAGGTTTTAAGGGAATTATATGTTTGTTCTCCCAACTCGTTCTCTCTCCTTTCACCAAGCATTACTCAAAAGCTGCAGATTCAGCAGTAGGTCGCGTTCACCAGTTTCACATGTTTTTATTGAGGGTCAGGAACCGCCACTGAGTAATATGTGGCTGTTTGCAAATACACAGTCCAAGTGCAGGACAGGATCTGTCAGCAGATGCAGAATCCAGGAGCTCTGTCCAGAGCTGTGAGAGGAGCAAGTTGGTGGCATCTGTGGGGGCAAGCAGGAGGCAAGGAGCCAGTCAGTCAGGGAATCTTCACCAGGATGTAGTTTGGCTTGAAGACGTGGCTAGCTAACTGTTCAGAAACTCAAAATATTTCACAAATATAAACAACAACCAGATTCTCACAACCTCTGGAAAGAAAAATTCTGCCTATTTTTTGGTTTCTAGAAGGCTTTTTGTTTCTGTCAAAACTAAGATGGTGAACGCTAAACTTGTTGCTTGAGAAAAAGCCCACAATAGAAACAGAATCTTCTTTGAGGTTTGTAATAGAGCAGTATAACTGTCCTGGCTTGGTCCAGAGTGATCTGTTTACATCTGCTGACTAGTGGTTCAGTTTTGCTTCCTAACCTCATGCTGTTGCACCTCCCAAAGGCATCTTAGACATTTGACCTCAGGCTTTTGTTTCAGTGACTACATACTTATAGCATTTCCAGTGCTAAGTAATGTCAGAGCCCTGCCAGGAATCTATCTTGGAACATTTTTTTCTGTGGTTATACACTTTCATCCGGAAGTATTATGCATTCAGTGGTGTCTGGTATCATCCAGAGATACCTGATGGGGATTTCAGACCTCACGAGCTCTTATTTGTATGCTTGCATATGCCAGAAACTATTCCCTAATGGCCTTTTGGGTGTCTCTGGATTGCCTTCCTTTCTGGGGTAAAACTTGCAGTGACTTTGGGGTTTTGATGCTTCTTTGGGCCAATCAGATGGTTTATGCACTACAGGTGGTGTCTTCTACGAGCTGGTTGGATGTTTCCTTTCACAGGGAGAAGGATTTTTGCAAAGAGAAGTAAATTCTGACAGTGGTGTTTTTTGACAGTCCAGATACACTGTCCCACTTGAAAATCAACTTAGTAAACAGAAATTGCAGACAATTCTCTCTGCCCCACACACATACTGCCTTGCCCATAATTTTCTCATCCGCTTACTGCACTGGGTGCCCTATACTGGTACATGGCAATGGAAATGCCTGAGATCACAGAGGAAGGAAATTCAGTCCTTAGCACATTAGTTCAGCTACTTATCATTGCCCCAGAAAACCAGATGAAGCTGGAGGAAGAATGATGAAGCGGGGAGGAGCAGGCTAAGAGTACCACCCAGGTGGACCCAAGCAAAGTTGCACAAGCTGCGTATTACGCTCCCCTTGGCTCCCTCCTCACTCCAGGCCCTGCAAGTGTTCCTTAGGGCTGAGCTGTGCACTTCTGACTTCTCCTTAGCAATCTGCATCAACTGCCAGTTCTGTGTATATTCTTCGTGGGGTTGTTTCAAGTTTACTTTTTAATGTAGGTCTTTCAGGTGTCCCTCAGATCTTGCAGAAGAGGAAAAGTTTTCTAATTTGAAAGAGCTTCATCTCTTCTGCCCCATTACTGCAGCTGGTAACATTACTCACTATGACCAATTAATTGACAGTTTAAAACTTTTCTCTGTTCACAAATTGCCCCTGATTATACCATTATACCAACACATTCATTACAACACTTAGACCAGTCATATTCATGATTCCCTTTGATCCCTGGATTGTTCATAAATTGATCACAGTGAGTATTCAAGTACTTAATCAAAGCTGAATTTAATCAAAGTACTTCTGCTTTGTGGTTAATCATTGAAAAAGTGATTCAATATTGCCATATCGCTGAAGGTATGACTGAAAGTATTTCATCCTCCAAAGCGACTTCCCTTTTCTGGCTGGATCTCATGCATCAGAACTGAAAGAAAAGATAACGTTTTTGACATTGGTAGAGCTTTAATATCTGAAGCTGTAGATACTGTTACAAAAACCTGTTGTTAAAAAACAGCTTACTTCTGCTTCAACAAAAGATGAATGACAGAATAATTCTTTGATGATAGTAGACGGGAGTAAAAGCCTGAAATCTGCTTTCTTAAAATATTTATACGCACCACATTTTCAACTGTTGGAGCATGTATAAGCAATAAATAATAAGAGGGCAGATATGGGCTAATCAGATTCTTGTTCAATGGCAGTCTACCAACCTACGTTTTCATTATTTGATCAGTTCTGCTTAACTTGGTCTGGGTGGCTTTTTGTATATTAAAATCTCTGCCAGAGTGTTGACTGAACAAAAGGGAGCTAAAAGAAGGTCAGTAACTGATGTCAAAACATGTAAAGAAGCACCAGCAGGCTTGAAGACCAGCCAGAAAACCTTGCATGTTGATCAGTAAATCAATTTCTCCATCCTCCTTCACACAGTGCCAGCCCAAAACACACACTGCCTGACTACCTCCCATCCTGTTTACACTGCAGGGACATGGAGACCTGGCAGAGTCCCATGCATAGGACACAGAATGAGAGGTGCTGGGCCATGGCTGGAGGTATGAACCCAGCAGAAGAGTTTGTGTTCATCTACTGCACAGATGTACAACTACCTCTTCTCTGGTACCAGTGTATGAGCTAGTATCACAGACGGACCATCCTAAAAGCTTTGGGCTAGTATAGAAACCGATGGAACTTAAAGAAAGTAGGTGAGCACAGATCTGTCTTTCAGACTTGGGGAGCACTGTAAAGTGTCATATTGCTCTAAGTCTTGGTCTTACAACACATACTTATATCTAAATAGGAGATATTGAAGAGTGAACTATTTTATGATTAAGTAATTGGTTGGATACTCGCAGCCAGAAGGTTCTGATCAGTGGCTCTATGTCTAGGTGAAGGCCATTTCTGAATGGTGTCCCCTAGGAATCCATATGTGAACCAGTGTTCTTTAACATCTTTCTCAATGACATAGAATCATAGAAACATAGAATCATTTGAGTTGGAAGTGACCCTTAAAGGCCATCTAGTCCAACTCCCCTACAATGAACAGAAACACCTACAGCTCAGGTTGCTCAGAGCCCATCTGGTCTAACTTTGAATGTCTCCAGGGATAGGGCATCCACCACCCCTCTGGGCAACTTGTTTCAATGCCTCACCAACCTTATTGTAAAAAGCTTCTTCCTTATAACCAATATAAATCTCCTTTCTTTTAGTTTGAAACCATTTCCTCTTGTCCTGTCACAACAAAACCTGTTAAAAGTCAATGTTAATAGACAGAATAGACCTGAAGGGAAGCTGTGGTGTGTTGTGGGTTGGCCTCTTCTCCCACGTAACTGACAATAAGACTAGAGGGAATGGCCTCAAGTTGCAGCAGGGAGATTCAGGTTGGATGTTAGGGAAAAACTTCTCTGAAAGGGTGGTTAGGCCCTGGAGTAGGCTGCCTGGAGTGGTGGTGGGACTGCTGTCCCATGGAAGCGTTCAAGAAACATTTATATGTTGTACTAAGGGACATGGTTTAGTGGGACATATTGGTGATGGGTGAATGGTTGGATTGGATGGTCTTGGAGGTCTTTTCAACCCTGTTGATTCTATGATTCTGAGATTAATTGAAACCTCAGTAAGTTTGCAGATGACACCAAGCTGAGTGGTGCAGTTGATACAATGGAAGGAAAGGTTGCCATCTAAAGGGACCTGGACAAGCTTGTGAAGTAGGCCCACGGGAACCTAATGAGGTTCAGTAAGACCAAGTGCAAGGTACTGCAGTTGGGTTGTGGCAAGCCCAGATATGTCAACAGCCTGGGAGAAGAACTTCTTGGAAGCAGCCCTGTGATGAAGGACTTTGTGGTTCTGGTGGAAGAAAAACTGGTCGCAAGCCAGCAGTGTGCACCTGCAGCCCTATGACCAACTGTTTCTGGGTCTGCATCAAAATAGGGGTGGCCATCAGGGCAAGGAAGGTGATTATCTTTCTCTACTCTGCACTTGTGAGGCCCCATCTGCAGAATTGTCTCCAGGCCTGTGGTCCCCAGAACAGGAAAAAATGGAACTTTTAGAGCAGGTACAAAAGGATGGTTGGAGGGCTGAAGCACCTCTCCTACAAACTGACGCTGAGGGAGATGGGCTTGTTCAGCCTGGAGAAGAAAAAGCACTGGGGAGATCTTGTGGCCTGCCAGTACTTAAAAGGAGCTTTTAAACAGGAGGGAGACTGATGTTTTATACAGTCTGATAATGATAGGACAAGGGGAAATGCTTTAAAGTAAAAGTGAAAAGATTTGGGTTAGATGTTAGGAGGAAATTTTTCATCCAGACAGGTGGTGTGGTGCTGGAACACGTTGCCCAGAGAAGCTGTGGATGTCCTGTCCCTGGAGGTGATCAAGGCCAGGTTGGATGGGGCCCTGGGCAGCCCGAGCTGGTGGTGGGAACTGGATGATCTTACAGGTTCCTTCCAACCCAAGACATTATATGATTCTACGATGATTATATGATTTGCAGCAGACTTGCTAGATGGGTTTGCACTGGCCAGCACTTAGGTACTTTACCCAAATACCACAGAGACATTTGCAAAGCAGCTAGCTGAAGTACATATGTGCTTAAACTTAAAGAAATAAAGCTGTCATACATTTTATCAAATATTTTTAGAATTTGCACTTCTGAAACGCTAGAGGATGGATTCATGACTAAGGTGACTCTTTCACATTTACTTCATTTCCTAAAATGACCTCAAACTAAGATAGAAATAATTCATGGAACCTCCAACTTAATACTGGAAGGCAAAACCCCTGAATATCAAAATCCTAACAAAACCAGGGCTTTTTCATGCAGATTACTTTACAAAGAATTGCTGTCTTCAGAAGACTAAAACACCTCAACATAAAAAGAAAAGTCTTTTATTTGTTAATTGAACCAAGAGATTTTTTTTTTCCCCAAACTTCCCTGATCTTAAGCAGTTATGAGTCATGTGCAGATGGTTCATTGGTGACACATTTACAGCTGCATCCATCTCTCACATCAAGGTGTCTCCACTTGTATTTCCTATCTAGACACCACCAGCAGCCAGAACTGTGTGGGAGGGTATCCCACACAGATGCCTGAAACCGAAATAGAGAGAAAAACAGACTAGACCAATTTATGACAACACAGTTCCAGAGTCTGAACAATTACTGCCACATCCCTCCTGCCATGACTTTGAATCACTAATGAATTTCTGAGGCACAGGTTTTACAATGCTTTGTGCACCCTAGCTTTAAATGTCTTTAACTAGCACTGTTTCTGCTGCTCATCTCCTTGCACAGGAGTTTGTATGTGAACTCAGATCCAGGAGCACAAAGCCCTGTAGCAGTTCAGGCAGTGTTACTTTGATCGATGGATCCAAGTGGAAGTCAAGAAGGTAATAATATTAGAAACATTTAAGTTTGGCTGGAAGTACAGTGCCTGCTCAAGTGGCATCTGTGGGCACCTAAAGTGTTTTTTTGCCATAACAGTTACCTGGCTTGCACAAGTACAGACTGTCAGATTCATGAGAACCATGAGTGGGAGCTACTTAGACAGAAGGTGCAGAACAGGAGCGCAATAGAAAGGCTTTTCCAGAAGAGTGTGGAGTCTTCGTATTGTTTAAATCGCTCCTGAATAATGGCCACAGGTACATGTCAGACATAGCAGGAGAAAAGCTATTGCTAATCTTAAATTTGTTACATAACTAAATTTCCTTTAGCAGATTCCTCCTGGAAGAGTAAGCAATTTTATTATTTTCAAGAAAAAATGCAAAATGGTATTTGTCATTTCACTTGCCACCTTCTAGAGCTGGTTGCACTTCCAGGGTTCACAAAGAAGGCTCTGGTCACACTGAAGGATTTTCTACAGAACCTCACAGAAGGCTCAGAATAAGGAACCAGTGACTCAGAAGAAAGAGGAGCAAAATCAGAACTATGAAGTGATCATTCCATTTAATTTTAAGAGCTACATTTAGTCCTACAAATTTCTTGCTTTGTTCATCTGTTCCCTTTCACTTTTCCTAAATATAGATTGGAGACAAGTTATCCATCACTTGCATTGATTTGCTTCTCTTAAAAGGGCTCCTTTAGAGTATCACCTTCTTCCCTAAGCAGCTTTCCCCAAGATAATAAGTAGGAGCTGCTGGGTGATTTATCTTCCTCTTTCTTCTCTTGATGTTCCCTTTGCAGTAGCACTTCCCTTTCCCATCTCTTCTATCTCATCTCGCAAGGCATGAGGTCTTGCTGCTTAGGGAGGGGTAGTTTCCTATGGCAAGCATAGGAATCCTTAACAGTTCATTGGGAACAGATTACTCACGGGCAGAGAAAAGTGCAGTTCTCAAATACAGAAAACACTTAAGAGTTGAAGAAAGAACTTCAAGAACATAATTCAAAGTATCAAACTAGATACACATCTATTATTTAAGTCAGTTAGAATATGGGAATTAAACAGTGACAACAAAAAAGAAAGGATGTCTTTAAATACTTCCAAAACGATTCCCTTTCTCCTATTTCTGTCCCACTGAACTATATTTATCTGTAATACAGGAGGTTCATTCTTTCCTTCGGTTATTTAAGAAGGACAAACAGACTTCCACCTTGATAATGTATCAACTAAAGCAGAGCAATACATCATCTTCCATGGAAGGGCAAATAAAATACTTGAAAATTAAAAAAATCAATACCAATGATCAAAATTCTGCTTTTATGCAGTAGGACAGGAAGACCTGCAGTATGAAGAGGCATATACTGTATTTCACACTTTATTGGTATTTCACACTTTATTTCTTTTCAGTGGCCTTATTGACTACAGTTCAAAGCATTCAAGAGCATCTACATGTAAAGGGTAAATGAGAGGAGATCTAAACAGAGTGGGTAAATGCAGCCTTCTGGACTAGACTCTTCTATTGCAAGAATGCATCTAAACTGTCTAGCCATCATGCAACATCACGTATGTACTAAATACTATGATTACATCCATTTAAATTTAGTACATTTGGAAATAGATATGTAGTTAGCTAGACCATCAACCCAGTTGTCATCTTGAATAGGACATTATGAATCATTTTCCCATTTGGCTTTAAGAAATATAATCCCTGTTACACAGACACCATGTGACAAATATATTTCAGAGAATAGTTTGAGAAATAGAGAAGGATGGACCAACTTTCTTTCTCTTTCAGTAAGAAAAGAATATTAATTGTCCTTTTGCTATCTCTTTATTTTTAGTTTAAGAATCCCAAGTAAATCTCCCAATTTGTTTTCAAAACCCATAAAAAGATTTTGGTTTGGAAGCTGAAATGCGCCTCCAAGCACTGAGGAAGTACAGAGTGAGCCTTTGTAATATAAATGATCTCTTAAGAATCTGAGTTCTGTGCCAGAGCTCAAAATAGTTATTACCCAAAGCAGGAACATTTTCTTCCCCAACCAGGAGCACTGAAAAGGACTCACATCCAACCTATGCATGCTATTATACACCAGTTGAATTGATAAACTGAAAAGACTATTTCTATAATCTTCAATTTTTAATTCTACTATGTTGATACCTGAAAGACTTAAGAAGACAAACATAGCAACTGAAGATGGAAAGAGAACTCAGCACAATGCTCCTTTGTGTGCTTTGTCTACCATATATCAGAAAGACTGCTTCTTATTGAAAAGAAATCACTCCAATTATTGTGTGATGTAAATTTCCATGAAAACACAAGAGGTGAGAACAAACAGAATGATGAGAATAACACAACTTGAAATTTCTCTCCTTAATGTGCAGTCATATTAACAACTGAAATTTTCTAGAGATGAAAAATAAAATGCTGAAACACTGAAAGCCTGAGTTAGTGTTCAAAATTAATGGACTGTAATTCATTTTAAACATTGCCTCTACTTCAAGATCTCTGCTGTTTGTTATTTAAGTCTGTGAGATTTGCTACTGAGCAGTACAAAGTACTGTATTAGTGAAGCGGAGGAATGAGACTCTGGCAGTTATTAGCCATATTATCTTTGCTGATATTCGGGCATTTTTTCCACTTTCATCCAAGTTTTATGAGTTCCCTATATTGATCTTTCAGACTGCAAAGTCATTTTAATGAAGATTTAAGTATTAAACTCATGAAAATCTATGGCTTCAAAGACTCCAGTGTTCTGCTCAAGGAGAATACTTGCTTATAGGCATACCATCAAGATTGCTTCACGAGACAAAATACCGATTTTGTATGCGTGTAAAATTTTCTTCCATTTAAATTGCATTAAAAGGCTAAGATATGTTGGGTGGGAACAGTTGGAAAACAGAGACCTTTAAAATAGCACTGCTACAGTACACTGTGCTACCCTATACCATAACATTTCTCATTAGCAAAATATAACCAAAATAAAAGGGTAAAATTAGATCTTCTAACAGCAAAAAAATTACAACACCAAATGACAACAACAACAACAAATAACAACAGGACAATACATACCGTCATAGCAAACTTAGTAAAAAGAGATGAGTATATATAATAGCAGAGCAGTGATGGCTCTCTAGTTACAATGAAACTGTTCCAATGGCCAACTCCTATTACCCTCTCCAGGGTCAGTAGCAGAGGGCCAGGTAGTATCACATGGTGATCCTGCAAACCACCTGTCACTGGAGAATAGCCTGACCTCATAGTGACCCAGGTTTTCTAAAACAGAAGTATTAAAGAGAGAAATAGTAGACTTCTGTAGTTGCTCATCAGTGAGTCAAAAGGAAATAAAAACTTTTGGCAGATCACATTTTCAGCTATTTCAATACCAAGTCAGACCAAAAAAAAAAAAAAAAAAAAAAAAAAAAGGACTGTGATTCTAGTTGCATAAGTGAAAATTGTACCTCTCCAGGAATGCTATTCTCCATATCCAGGGTCTCTAGCCAAGTTTCATGACCGCAGAGGGCATGCAACACTTCAATATGTGCTATCTCTGTACAGGAGATAGCCTAGGGACAGAGGATGCCCTGATGATGGATGCTGATGATGGATTTAGCAAGGGCTATAGACTGACCATCTTTGCAGAAGATTAAGGCCTCTTGCCTATTACAGAAAATGTGTTTGGATCATGTGAAAGGGGGCCGTGGTGGCAGAGCTCCCCTGTCTCAACAGCATTATCACAGAGCTGACAGCAGCTGCAGACCAAGGTAGCAGACCTGGTTCTATACAGATCCTATAATCATCAAAATCCCGTTAGAGCACCAATATTATCTTGTTTAGAATCATCTGGGCTAAGAGATTTTCATTTTTAGTCTTATTTATTATTTTAAGTTGGGTAGCAGTAAAAACACCTGAAAACAGATTTATACTAGGGAACTTCATGTGGGGCTAGCACAGAGGTCAGAGCTGGGATTCAAAACTGGCATTTGACAACTTGTCTGCTGGCAAAATGTCACATTGGTCAGAAATGTAAGTACCACGCTTTGGGCAAATGTAAGAAGACATTCAAGCCTTCATAAAAACACTCATCAATAGCTTCAAGACTAATGCTATTGCTCACAGTGAGCAGTCTTGCATGGAGACAGTACTGACTGCCCATGTGTATTGAGGTGGATAAATCTGAAGGAACATTAGCAAGATCAAACAGGTAGGTATTTTTCTGCTTCAGTCCAACTCGATCCATCATCCCTTCATTCTGTTCTGAGAGCAGATGTAAAATTGTGAGGGACTGCATTTTCTAGCCACAAACCTTGAACAGCCCTTTTCCAGACTTATCTGACATTTATCATAAATGACTGGCCATAAAACATGTTTATAAATCTCTACACTTTTCCCAGTGTAGTTTTTGTATTGTTCTCTTGTGTCTCTTCTCAGTGCTAAGTTCCAAAGCAGTTGGCAATGGAAAGAGTCAAACTAGGCAGTTCTCAAGGAAACCAGAAAGTCATATTTATTCATCAGGTGCAGGGTAAGGGTCTGGCTTCTGTCAGCCCCTGTTTTAGTCCAATGAAGTTCAGAAACTACAGTAAAGGATAACAAATCTCCACTCCTCATATTTTCTCCTTAGAATCAGTCCTCCTTAGATCTCTGTCCCTTTTCTCTTCTTCACATCATATGGCTTGTTCTTCTCACTGATAAAGATCACAATGCATATTCGTGTGTTTTTTTTGCATGTACAGAAGTGGGGCAACAAGAGGAGGCAGAAGCCTCTCTCTTCAAAATTCTCCTTTGCTCACTAATGGCAGCCAGGAGGCTCTCTGATGTCCCTCATATATAATTAAAGAGATGTGCTAATGACATTTTAAAGTAACAGCACTTGACATTTTTCCCACTTTTGAGTCTGACAGACGAGTCTGGACTTCATTAATCTTTTGCAATTTAATAGTGGTTATGTGATTTAGGAGAGCTGACAAAAAGGCAGGAACCTCCTTCTTTCTGTGAGAATTCTGCAAGCCAACACAATATCCGGATAGCTTTGTGTGGTCAGGTATAGCAAAGAGATATTCTCGTTAAGCTTCATTAAAAGATCTAGAAAAAATGAGTTAGGTCTTTTATAACTAAGCACGAAAATATTTCTGTAAGGTGACCTTTGGCAAACATGAAGTATGCAGAGTCAAAGTTTTAAGAAAAATGGAATTCCGCTAAGACCGAATAATCACAACACAGAAATCTAGTTTGATCAGAACAGACTTCTTTTAGAAAAAAAATCTCTAAGTACATTATTTAGATGAGATTTGGTCTTTCTCGGGAAGAGACCTGGCAACATGCAGAGCTGTTCCCAGGGCAGGTCAGGCTGTGTGCCCGTGGAGTCACAGATCGCATCATGCAATAGAAGAGCTGAGCAGGTCAGGCTGTACCTTGAGATATACTCAGCATCACACAGTTGGACATTGCAGATTTTGTTGGCTCACAAGGGAAGGCTGACAGGCCCTGCAAGTTTCAGTCACATTTAATGACCATAATTATTTTTTACCTTCAGTTTTACTTTTAGTTGTCCTTCTGGCTAGGATTTCTCTTACGCTGACATGAATGGGAGAGCTGCCTTTGGGATTCAGAGAAGATTTTTGAGTGTGTGTCTCCTGTTCATGGCCCACTGACAATGTATCAATGCACGGGGCTGCTTTCCTGCTGGAGGAGACTCCTGGTATCTTAACAATTCTCTTTTGGCTCCCAAGGCTTGGATAAAGCTGAGATATAGCAATCTCTATTTCACTGAAAATCTGAAAAATTCTCAGTTTGCACAAAGATCTGAAACAAAGAGTAAGAGCCTGTATCTTTTTTTTTGTGTGTGTGTGAGTGCTGATGATGCGATCATCTTCAGAGCAACAAGCACTAATTTAATTGGGTTTAATTCTGCTATCCTGTTGTTTAGTGTTCTCTGTTTGTTTAGGATGCCAGAGCTCTGAACTGTCAATCAAACAGACAGGAAAATATTGATACAAAGCATATCTCTATTGCTTTCTTGTCAACTTTTCAGGTTTGGGGCATTTTTCACAACTCTTAATTTTAGTTACCTCCCTGACCTTATTGAAGTTATTAAATTGTTCAGGCTGTGAAACACAGTGCATTCATTTTTAATATCACAAAAGAGAAATGATTGATGAGAGCCCTTTATCTAGCGTCCCCTAACTCCAAATCAAGCCTTGTGAATAAAATACAGTCTCTCTTGCAAGGTATTTATTATACACACTCAGGCCAAACACAGGCCAATTTAAAACTGGCAGTGGAAGACCTCTACCTGCAGTTTCCATTTGTGTAATATTAGTGCTTTTCTTTCCATCAACAGTGAAAACAGGTTTGCAAGCAGATACTGTAATACAATCAGGCCAAGACTTTGCAACCAGAACCCAGCAGGGAAAAAAAATATGTTGTAAAATGGGTTTTGTTAAATAAAGCTGCATTAATTGTTAGGGTTTGCATTGTCAAAGGGCTGTAAAGGAGTTACTTTCAACAGGAGTGGGCCACCTGCCTCTGAAATTCCCCACCTAAATGAGAAACACAATCAGCTCTGTGCAAGGGGAAGCTCTGTACAGGTTGGATTACAGTGTTATTTTCACTGCAGTAATATTTCTCATTTCCTTCTGAATTCATCAGTGTTGTGTGGAGTAGATCTGGTGGCCTTGCCTGATATCCAATACATTATAATTTACATATGTTCCCTAGCTATATGACTGCCAGTAGAACAGTAGGTGCCCATTTTGCTCTGTGCAATTCTTTTCTTCTCACCTGATTCCATTCACATATACCATTCAATACAGGCCAATAAACCCAGTTTGATTTACTCGACAATTTAAGCTGAACTCTTTCCTACCCTGAAGAGATGCCATCTGAGAGAGAAGTTTACTACCCAGCACTAGAGGGGTTTATTTAAAACCAATGTAGAAATGATGTCCCATCCCCAGATCAGTTACTGGCGGTGCCTCAGATGTGTCTCCTACCAGAGATTCCAGTCTTTTTTGGGAATAGGAGATAAAGTTCTAGTTCTTAGATCCTGACCATGTGCAAATTATTTCTACTACCACATCAATCACATTTTATAATGAGAAACTCAAAGTGCCTTTTGTTTGGAACATGTTGCACGTAAAAAATCTTGTTTCCCTTCCTTATTAGTGAGTTGTTGATGGATGGCTGCTGTCTCCAGTGTACCTATAGCTATAGCTCCTAATAGGAAGTATCCTCACACTTCTCTCTCTCCACTTCTTCAGCTCCTCACTTTATAGCTATTGATTACTTCCAAATGGCTCTCTTCTTCTTTGCTTCTTGCTGTCATAGCTGCAGCTTTCCCTGCTTCACTATAGTTAGTTTAATCTAGTTGTACTCATGCCATTCCTACACTGCTTCTGTTCCATTCAGACAGCTCTTTAATCCTTTCTTGCCATTTTTTAATTGATTATCTTTTACATACAGATACACAAAAGAAGGCTTTGTCAAAGGACAAAGAATCCAGAGAAAACACCAGGAAGGCAGAACAGTCCCTCTCTAAAGAAAAAGAATGAAGTCCCACAGCCTGTGAGAACTATGGACATTTGCATTAATAATTGGCTTTTCCATTTGATTTGGAAACAAATCCATGACGTTTTTATCCCTTGTGCAGATGCCTGTTCCATGCCCACCATTGCTGAGCTATGCGCTGGGGAGACACTCCCAGCAGAATGGCTAGTGATGGGTGGATAATATGAAGCACCTCTTTTTTCCCATTATATTGTTATCAGTCTCAGAATTAAGCATTAATTACTCCCAAAAACTGGGTGCATTTCTTTCCTGAATATAAGACCTGCAGCCCGACTAACAAAGACATGCTGTATTTTATGCTGTAACTAGAAAATTATGCTTCACCCCTTTAAAGAATACAGATGTTGAATCTGTTTTCCATGCTAAGCACAAAGAGGTCAAAATGTTTTGCATATGTTTCTATTCTAAGGGGAAACAGAAATTTCAAGTCTCAACACAAAGAAAATGTGTTTCTTCTTTCAGAAAACATCCTTGGACGTGGTGATCATTTTCAGGTTGCGTCTTCAATAAAGACAGGGGAAGCAGCAGAACAGTTTTATATCCACACTTACTTCCTCCAGAGTATTTCAGGCAATTGAAGCTAATCTTCTACTCTATCCATATGAAATACTGAAAGTATATTATTTTCAATAAATTTCATCCAACTGAAATTTCTTTTCTCAGCTAGAGTTACCACAAATTGCTTTAAACGTTGGAATGGCCATGATCATCTCAATGGCTTATTGATGACTTTCATACAGCATGAACCACTTCAGCAACTTGTTCTTGAGAGTTTTATGTTTCACTGTTTGCAAAAACAATATTTTAGATGTGTAAGGCCATGGGGTAGGTGGCTGCTTATGCTTGTCTGGCTTCTTTCTTGGGGATGAATCTCCACTGGTTTTGAATCCAGGAAGCTTTAATGCTGTACAGACTTATTCACTTCAGTCGCTAGAGAATTCAAACAGCTTTCACATTTACAACACCATATTCACAAGATGATGTAATATGTTTCACCAAACTAAGTCTCTTCTTCTTCCACAAACTCCAAAATCTCAGATAAAATTCCAGGCAAGGTATTATAAGACCTAAAAGCAGCCTTCTTTTTATGCAGAAATTTGTCCAAATCAGAATTCCTCCTCTGGAATTCCATCACTCTCTCTTCTTTTCCTTGTCCATGACCATTTAAATTTGTTTAAGCTGGAGGTGAAATACCAAAAACAGGTTTTGATTTCATGTTCCTTTGTTTTCTTTTTCTTTTTTCTTTTTTCTTTTGATTTTTTTTTCAACTAAATATTAGCAAAAATTCACTTATCCATCTCATATTTGCTAGGAAACTTAGTTCTTTTTTTTTCCCCACAGATGAAGACCATAACAATCCACGTGCTTGCCATCTTCAGTCAAACATCTATCACGTGTTTTACCCAAATTTGCTCATGATGGCTGTCCCTGAAGCTGGACAATGCTGGAGGAGTTGCACTAATGGGAGCCCAGTGTGACTTTCCACAGTGTCACAATTTGTATGAGTGAGGTTTGGTGCATAGAACAGGTGAGGCACAGAGGACAGATCATCCTATGGGCATTGTAGTTGTTTCTCAGAAAGTGGGAAGGGTGGTCACGGGAATGGAGCACGTGTGAGGAATGACTATAAAAACAAAGTCTTTTTGATTGGAGGAGGATATGACAAAGCTCTGTAAAATGGGAAAAAAAGAATCAGCTGTTCACTGTCTACTCCAGCATTAGAGCTGGTGGACAACAAGCAGTGCTAGGAACAGGCAGGTCCCAGCAAATGGAGAGAGATCGTTCTTTACACAAGGGAACAAAGGTAAGCTGTAGATCTCCTGGGTCCTGGAAGCTGAAACTGTTTAGATTTCACATAGGTTTATGGGGTACTCCACAGCAGAGGATTCCAGTGAGGGCTGTAAAGATACAAAACCCACATTTTATTTTAGGAAGACTTCGAGTTGCTGAAAGCCAGATTCTGGGAGAATACATATACTGTCCTCATTTCCTCAGGCATTCACTTTAGTCCACTGTCCGGTGCTGGTTTTCACAGTCCGTAGAAACATTTAATGTATTGTGCTGTTTTGTTGTTTTTTTTCCTCCTGCTAATGCCTTTATGATAGGCTATCTACAAGCACTTTGTAGAGGGACAAAGATGCCCATACTTTACAAATCCCAGATAAAAAAAAATAGAAGAGGTTGTAAAAGTGTGTTTCCAAATCTAACAGTGCCTTCCTTTCTTAATCCAGTTGAGTAAGTGTCCAACCACACCTGGATTCATAACAGATTCCCACACATGTAATTCCTTTGATATTATTATGGCAGGCTCAGGCCTTTGTGACTTTGCTATAAAGAAAGAGGGGAAGATATTATAACTGTTCTGTTGCATCTCACAAAAATACTAATCAAATGTATGCAACACAGCCTTTGAAAATACCATCCTGACCTATTTTAAGATTTGCTTTTATTGCCTTTTACCCTTTTGCCCTTTCAGGAGGGAGAAATCAGACCACACCAAGACAAAGCCACCTGCAAGGAAAAATCTGGTTCCAAAATTCTCCCTATTCTACTGGCAGCTTGGAAATGGTTAAAAACAGAATATTGCTTGTAGCAATAACAACCAAATTATCAGTGTGTAAAGTTATGAATATGCTAATTATATTTTCAGCTTAGACAATCCATGTTATATCTACTGTCGTATCTTTTCAAAGGCAACGATAGTTTGAAATTTTCTGTCTATGTTTCGGAAGATTGCAATAGAGGTTTTTTTGATAGTCATATACAAAAAATTCCAAAGGCTTTTATATTTCTAATTTTAAGCATTCTTCCATGCTACTGAATTGTTGTCTGGATAGCAATAGAGATAACAGGAGGCAGAGGGGAGCTGCTTGATTATCCACCAATTATAAATACACAGTTACAGATACAGACTTCACCTGGAATAGCATAACTCTTATTTCTCTTCTTCACAAAAGCATTGTGACGTTTTTTGTTTGTACGGTGTATGGAAGGTGAGGAACACCAAACAAGTGTTTTTTATTAGTATACTTATTTATTTTGTAACGCATGGCAGGAGTTATCTTGGCACATCCTTGTAAAAATGGTAGGTAATATCATTAACAGTCTGATCCCACACAAATAATCTACTGTATGGATCCCTCCATAGAAACAAAATGCTGTAGGAATCAATTTAGTTGAATAAAACAGTAAAGGCTAATATTCTCTGAATGTTTTAGAATTCATTTCAAACCTTGCAACTGATCATAATGTCATTCCAGCATAGAGACAACTGCCAATGAAGGCATCATATTATGGTGTTCTTATTTATAAATAGAACTGATTTTGCCCTTGTTGATTTTGCCCTTTAGACTGTTTCCTATTCTCCCCCTCCCTTTTGCCTTCAGCCAAGTGCCTAGGATCACTATAAATCAGATTATGAAAAAGCCGCCTTCTGAGAATTGTAAAGCTGTTTTAAAGTTGAAATGCACTGAAACAGGAACAAGTAAAATTATTGTTATTTCTGGTATTATTATAGGGAAATTTCAGCTACTGTCTCTTCTGTAACTAAAAGAAACACACTTA
The DNA here is from genome assembly GCA_035772895.1 of Perdix hodgsoniae. Lineage (NCBI taxonomy): Eukaryota > Metazoa > Chordata > Aves > Galliformes > Phasianidae > Perdix > Perdix hodgsoniae. Next base: position 2,437,057 of record JAPSGF010000011.1, read on the forward strand.
GTGGGAATATCTTATCAAAATTCATCTTTACATAAAAAACAAATATTACTATATTTAAGGTTACATTTATCCTTAAAATAAGCCACTAAGCTAAGTGGAATTATAGTAGGGATAAATATGGCCCATTAGGTCAAATTCTCTTTTGGTTTACACCAATGGAAATTGGAACAATATGAGTGAGTGTAAAAAATAGTAAATTAGTAAAGCTATGCAAGAAAGGTAGTGTTCCCTTCTATAGAAATAAAATGTTCTGTATACCATGATAACGTACTGACAACACAGTCTTATGGTAGTAAAACATTCAAGCCTTATTAAGTAGAATCTTCAATACTTAGTAAAACTGCATATTTTCCACACAAGGAGAAAGGTTTTCACACTTCATGGAGGTGGAATTCATATTAAAAAAACCTCTGAAAATGCTAGAAGAGGAAAATCATCAAAATATTTCTTTTTTCCAGAGATGTCAATTTTATTGCTATTGTTTGTTTACTTGTTTCCTTGGTTTTCAGCCAAATATTTCAAATCAGACATAATCTTTGCTTGACATCAAAAAGAGCTAAGATGCTATCAATTTTAGCATGACACAAACATCTTTTGAAAGTATTAGAAAGAAGTATCTGATTAAACCTACTCATTTTCTTACCACTTTTCTCCCTGATAAGACTATTACATAAGTTATAAGATATTCAGTTATCAGTTATAATATAAGGGGAGTAATGTGCAATGCATTCTCTCTTCATACTATACATCAATTAAGGGAAGTTGTATCTCAGAGGCTATCGAATATGCTGTTTATTGTTGCAGACTAGAGTTCTCTCCTTCATCTCCCACTCTGTTTTTGCTCCACTGTCACCAAGAACACAAATTCCTCTTTATGACTCCTAGGACTGACAGCTGTGCTTGTCTTTGACAGATGCTCTGTCCACCCATAAGACCCAGTGTTTTTGCACACTCATGTAGGTAGCAGCCACCTCCTTCTTCAGGTCTTATGAAGTTGTTTCAGGAGCCCTTATCTGATTCTGTTTTTAATCTTTACCTAGTCTCAGTTACAAATTCAAAATCAACAGCAATCTCTGTGATAACACTGTAGGTATGTATGTGTTTCCTACAACAGGCATTGAGATTTAACAAGTATTTTCCAAATAACTCTGTCAGTCAGTCTGAAATGAAAAATGAAGGTGTAATATAAAAATCCCTGAAAGTCAATGCCCAGTGACAGTTTAACTTTTCCTTTAACCTGCCCAGAATGCAGGCCAGGCCAGTGTCTCTAGGACTTAAAAATGTAGAACATGCAGTTCCTTAGCTTAGTCCTTTCTTAAGCTTGTTTATTCCTGTCCCATTTGTCTAGAATGATGAGCAATCTTCTGTGCAGACCCCAAATAATTCTGTGAAGTTTGCTGTCTCTTACAGCAGTTTGCCCCTTTGTTGGAGGACTACTGAAAAGCTGGAATAAGCTGCAAAGAACACTGGCATGTTCAGGCAGAGTAAACTTTTGATGAATGTGTGTTTTGCTAGCATTCAATTAAAATGTCATGTGCTTTTGTGCATTTCCTCTTCCATTACTTGTGATGATCACCACGGAGTTAGCTGAAGCTTCCCTTTGTTTAATCAGCTCATTCATCTTCGTCAGCTATTTTAGGTATTCAAGAATCTGAAATTGTTCAAGATGTTGTTATTAATATGCTACATTAGCATTCTATAGTATTTTCTTGCAAAAATCTGAAAGGAACTTTGTAAGCATTAATGAGTTTCTGAGCCTACTAACATCCCAATGATCTGAGTGATTGTATTCCACTTTAGTACATGGATTTAAAAGGTTAAAGTCTTGTCCTAAAATAAAATATTCACTTTCAGTGCCAGCAGTCAACACCATGCTACTGATTTATGGCCATCTGGACTGCTTTAAGAATTTTCCAATGTACTGTTACAATTCATTGTTGTGCATCCAGTTGTGATCAATTATGGGAGAATCTCCACATGTTCAAAGCTTGAGGCTCCGTTTAAAAGATCCATAAGAGGTCTTTTTAGATCTACATAACAATTTATACCACATCAGGACATGACTCTAGTTCCTTGCCCAAACTGTTGTGAATGTTTCAAATTTCAGACTGAATTGGACTCAGTTATCCAGTCCTCTAGGATGAAAGTTAGCAAAAAGCCAGTAAAACAATCAGAAATATGCTTTTTCAGAGTGGTTGCAGCAATGGGCCTTTGGCAATTAAACAGTATAGATTTAATTAAGCAACAGAAATGAACAGGAGATTATAAGCATCATGCTATACCTAGGGTGTCAACCCTCAGAAGAAAAAAGGACTTGTCTGTGTACTCTGTGTTTGAGGTAACCTTCATTTAGAGGGTCATCTGAAGGCATCCTGGAATGTGATTAAGAATGAGAGGAAGAACTTTCTCTTAAAAAAAAAATTCTTGTGAGTTTTTAGATAAGATGGGGACATCAAAGTTGCTTAGAAATGCCCTCAAGGCCACATCAAAGCCAAAGTGAGAACTGACCTTTTTTGAGAGAGTAACCTGTAAGTTAAGTTTAGATATATTTTCATACTGATGCAGATCTGCTGGCATCAAGGGGCCCAAGAGTGGTAGCTCTCACACTGTTCTGTATGTCTGAGCAGGTAGTCCCCTACACTCTGGGTGTAAGAGAATGACCTGAATGCACAGAGCATTGCAAGGGCACTGCAGCCCTTTATTGGGTTTTCCAGATGACCAGCAAGGCACTGCCTGATACAACTCAGATTTGCCACTGGAAACGGTGGTTTGGTTTTGTAAGGAGGATGAATCTTTGTATAGGTCAAGCATTTTGTTTCACATCTCAGAAAAATATGATATGAATCAGGTTACCTTCACTGAAAGGAATCCAACCAGCAGTTCCTTGGCAAACAGAAAAAAGGGTAGAGCCGTGAATGAATAATCTTCATAAAGACATAAAAATGTGTCCAAAGAAATGTCTTCAGTTTCATAGTATTCTGTAATTGGAGATCCGAACTGAATACCATCAGTTCAAATTCTAGAAGATTTTCACACCTTCCCAAAAACTGGTGACATTCTATTTTCTGTCCTACTCTTCCTCTCCATCCTGCAACTTAGACTGCCCACACAACTATGTGAACAGTTAAAAAATGTCTTGCCTTAACATTCATTTGCAAACACAAACACATGCACACACATGTATATTTATTCAGAAAGGTTTGACAGTATACCACATGTTGAGTCATATAAATATGCTCAGCTCTGCCTCATGTGTTAGATACACAGCAGAGAAATTCAGCCATTTGTGGAGGTGGTCTTGATTGCATGTATAAAACTATTTTTCTCATTTATAGAGCAGCAAGAAATACCAAACAGTAAAATATGTACTTGCAGTCAGAGACTGGAGGGTATAAAAAAACCTGTCCAGAATTCTAGAATCAAAGTCTTTGAAGTCTCCTCTGGAAAACTGTATGGAATTTCACTAATCTGACTTAGAAAGCCAAAAGCCCTGTGCTCACTTTGCCAGCACTTGATCCTATAGTTTTAGGGAGTTAAATTTGTTAACACACTACCTTATGTTCCAGCACTATACTTTCACATAAAGTTATCTTTCATATAGCTATATATAGTTTTTATTTCAAAGCAGCTTGAAAACAAAATATTTCCTCCTTCTGGAATTATCTCACAGAGCTACTCTGAACTATTAAAATGACCTTTTAAAATGGATTATTTGTTCATTCAGTCCCTTGTCTTATTTGTTCACATTTAATTTCAGTATTAATAGCACAGTGCAATGCACAATTTCATTTTAATGCAGATTTTTTTCATAAGTCATCTTTAATACTTAGTATTAGCTGTAGGAGACAGCTCTCATTTTCCTTTATGGCATATGTAAAGATCTGTTTCTGTTCAGTATTGTCTAGACTTGCCTTTATAATATAATGCTTAAATAGATATTCATGTAAAATATTCAGTTTCTGAACATGCAAAAAGGCTGGTTTATTTTCTGTATGTAACCAAATGTAAATGTAAATGTAAAATGTAACCAAAATGGCAACCAAGGGGATCAGACACTGATTCAAATCCAAATCTCTTGAATTTCAGAGGGCTGAAAATCATAACCCAGGGAAGTAGAATATCAGTGCCTGTTGCTATGTTTGAAAATACTGTCTTTTCCGTAGCACATCAGGAATCTCGTCAGATAGAATAAAGAGGAATCTGTTTAAAGGAAGTATAACTACATTCTAGTTATGACATTCTCACCAAAAAAAACCCTAAAACCCCAAAACCAAACTGGCTCGTGTGGATTCTCCCACATCTGACCATGAGGATAAAGACAATGAAATGCATTCTGAATATCAGCCTTCCCTAAATCCCTTCAGTGGCCTGGGACCCCCCCAAGAGCTACATGAAGATCTCTCTGCCCTCTGGCTGCACCAGTGACCATGGACGCGCCCCGTTACTCTGGCACCTCTGTAGCCATCCTCAGTGCTGAGGATGCTGATGCTGGTGCTGCTCACCACGTGGCTCATGTTTGCAGGCTTTGTGCTTTGAATAGGAAAAAACAGATTGTTGAAAACAATGTTTGTGATGGTACTTCAGAGGAAATTCTGATCTGACTTAGCACTACATTATGAATGATAACAGAATCAAAAAAGTGGCTTTATAGCAAAACTGGAATAGGCTTAGGATCAAATGAGTAGTTCTACTGTTTCAGGGCTGCTAATACAAAAGCATTGCTCAGCGAGTGGCTATGAGATTGCTCCTATCATTTTGTAGCACCAAAATTATAGCATTTATTGCATCTATCATGCAGTATTGAGTTGCATAGTGATGAATTCAAACATATGACAATTGCTCTTAGACAAGAATTTAGTCTGGATTCTAACGATACCAAACTTTCAAGTCATATTTTTCCAGACTGGCTATCATAGGGAAATAGCTTTTGAATTGCTTTACACTGAACAGAAAAATAATAACCAAACTGTTGCCAGAAATGGTAAGTTAACATTGTGGCTCTTGAGTTTAACCTGCTTTCAGCAATTCTTCATAATTCTTATCTTTACAAAGATATATGAAGTTGAATTTACATTAAAAATAAAATGATCTTTTTTTATATCTCGAGAATGTCAAATGAACTGCATATAGCTCAGACAAACACATGACACTGTCATAAAAATTATCACCAATAGTGAGAATTGTGGAGGAATTTTAGTGGCTAGGAATGCTTCTAGCAAGTTTGACATTTCCAATATAACTTTTCTGAGAATAAAAGAAAAATAATGAATGACCGTCTCAGGAATAGTATTTGCTGAAAATTATTTCTGCCAGTTCATATGGAAATAAACTGATTAGCTCATTAGGAAATCAGATATTCATACTGAAACAATTATGAACATATAAAAATTCTGCTTCATAATTGATAGAGCTAAGATTTCATGAAATTGGGTGAATACTTCTGTCAGCATCAATCTATCAGTTCAGTCAGGAAAGAAAAAAACAAAACCCAACATGGTATTGTTTTAAAATAAAGCATTGAAAAATCTCCTTAACAACAAATTAGTAAAAAGTATTTATCACTTTAAACCCTCATTATACTATACCTAATTGTTTAGCAGATCTAATTATGTGAATTTTAATCTCTGCAATCCCAGCAGTATTTCTAGCAAGTAAAAATTAAAGGTAATTGCCTCAGTAGGTGATGGTGGATCTGTTCCGTAAAAATTATAATGACCAGAGGAGGTATTTAATGTGTCATGAATGACAAACAGGACACAACTAACCTCCCATATTTTCCTCTGATCATTGTTTCCAAATGTGACTGCCCAGAGATATAAATACACTCGAGCCAGCAAAATTAGACTAGATATTAGGAAGAAATTCTTTACTGTGAGAGCGGTGAGACACTGGTACAGGTTGTTCAGTGAGGTTGTGAATGCCCCCCCCCAAAAGCACTCAAGGCCAGGCTGGATGGGGCTGTGAGCAACCTGGTCTAGTGGGAGGTGTCCCTGCCTATAGTAGGGGGTTGGAACTAGATGATCTTAAAAGTCCCTTCCAACCCAAACCATTCTATGATCCTATGAAAACAATCAGCTTACACCCAGAACAATTCTCAATCAGCATATGTTGAAATGTTTAAAACACCATTTAAAAGACATTAGAAGATCCTTTTTTTCTTTTAAAAAGAAATCACATTGCTAAACTTTCATTTCCATCATTACACCCTGAAACCTGTACATGTGTGTATGATATCCATGCATCATTTGTGACCCTTATACAAAAAGATACAAAGATGTAGACAGCCGTGGACGAACATAGGAAGTGGATAGTCAGAGTACCATAGAATCATAGAATCATATGGGTTGAAAAGCACCACAATGATCATCGAGTTTCAACCCCACTGCTATGTGCAGGGTCGCCAATCATCAGACCAGGTTGCCCAAAGCCACATCCAGCCTGGCCTTGAATACCTCTTTGGGCAATCTGTTCCCGTGTGTCACCATCCTCCATGTGAAAAAGTTCCTCCTAAATGTATGAGTATGAGCATACACAGTATGCTAGTAGTACGAGCATTCACAGCAGTCTTTTCAGAATGCTAAGCTCTGCTGCCCTGACACAGCCCAAGAAACAGTGGGTTTCCCAGATAGGCTGGCTTCAGCGGACAGCCTTGGCTTCATGACCCAGTGGGAACTTTGCCACAAACTAAAGGTGAGTTAGGAGGAGTAGAATTAAATATGTGTATAAATAAAAATGAGCGTAACTACTTTAGATAGTCCCAGGTGAAGGTTCAAGACTGTGAATTGGTAACAACAGAGCAGGAGAATAGTCATGCCGTGCTGTGCTATTCCTTGGCCATTGAAGTGGATCACCCTGTTCAGTGTCAGAAAGAAAGTAATGACACACTGATACCATTCATCTGTTTTAAGTTATGCAACTCATGTCTTGCCTCATTACCAAAGCATTTCTAGCTAAATTAACAGTGTAGGTGAGGAGTAAATCAGATTTAATTTGGAAAAATATGTGTAGCAGTTAATGTCTGGCCTTGTGAGTATTCTATTTGCATGTTTTTACCTTGCTTGTTTTAATACTTGGCATCGGGGACACTGAGTCTCTCTTCCCCATGAAAATCTACATTTCAAGTCATCTTTGTATCCAAGCCATTAAGAGGAGTAAATATATCATTAAGGGTTAGGAATAAGCAAATACAGGGGTGGTGGGGGATGCTGTAATCTGCACATGGACATTTCACAGCTGCAATTTATTCCAAGATGACCAGAACATGTGATAACTACTACTAAAACTATAAGACCTTATGGTTTTGTCCAGCTAAAAAACTGTTTTTCCTAGTGTTTGCTTTTATAGCTGGCTATTCTTGCTGTCTGTGTAAATATCTATTGGCTTCAGTACTGCTTCAGTTGTTATTTAGAAATGAGGGCTTTAGAAGGGATAAAGTAAACTGATGTATGTGCGTAAGCCTCGTGTACCAGAGGGCATGAAAAGAAGCACTCAACTAATAAATTCCTATAATCTGACTGTGTGTGTTATCATTCTATTGTTTTGCATCTCAGGAAGCCATACCTTTAAAATCACTTTGCCTGAAAAGCTACAATTACAGAGCCAACTCAAAGAAACTCTTATGTTTATTTTTCCATGCTCTTAACAGCCTCTCAGAAACCATGATTAGTAGGGGACAGAAGTACTGATCCAGGACAATCATCTCTCCTATATATTTTGTTTATCCAAAAGACAATAGAAAGAAGAATGTTCCTCTTTTGGCAGAAAAACATTCATGATATTTTCTACTGTACACCAAGATCACAGCTAAGATGGCAAGAGTTGGGGGACTCATCAGTGGACCATATCAGAAACTGCCTGATAAATTGGTAAATACTTTCTTTGCTAATACCTTCTGCTGTCTTCTCAATTGCTACAAGCTTGATGCCATCAACATCTAGCAAGCCACTCATTAATGCTCAGTACTGGCAAGGATTTCTGATGACCTCAGCCGAAATACAGCTCAGAGAGAAACCAGAAAGCCTTTAGCTCTCTCTTCAGCCCATAATAAAGAGACTTTGTTAGTTTTTGATTCAAAAGACTATCAGTAAAAGCATCTCTTCTGTTCAGTTCCTTAAGATTATTTTATTCCTATTTTTCTTCCTCATATATATATACGCACATGCACAAGTCCTTACACATGCATGTAGGCATGTACCCAACTCTGCTAATGCTTGAAATTTGTCAGATTCTTTTCCCTTTATAGTTAGACATTAAAAATTATATCATGCAAACTTCTCACAGAAGATACTCAACCTTTCAGAAGACAAGACTGTAGTGACATGATAATAATGGGAAACCCAGACTTATTTAACTGGTAGGTATTTTTAACATCAAATTTTATATCTTGTTTTCTGTTGCTTGTGCTTGTTTTTTCATTTTTTAAACATTTTTTTTAGTCCCTTGCTCTGCCTTTACTTTAGATCATTAAAATTAACACAATTATCTTAATTCTTGTATGGTTATTTTAGTTTTCCTGATGGCAGCTCCACAATGCCTGGTTGCAGTGATTGCAGACAAGTGCTGTTTCTTCAAAGCTACATTATTCTCTGGGAATACACTTTTGTTTCTATATGTAATACATGCCCATATAAACTACATACATACACTGAAAATACATATAGATGCACGTGTTTATGTTTATGCTAACAAATATTTAAATATAGATATATAGGAATGTGTGTGCATCTGTGTGTGATTGCACATTTCCATGTTCAAAATCTCAATGCTGAGCCTGTTTTGAATGGAGACTGTCCACTGGTCAAGGGATTGAGTTATTTTCCAAGGATTAACAAGCTTAAGAGAGTCCTTTGACTATAAGTGGTAGATCCATTTCAAGCTTCAGAGTATTCTTCTGTGTCTCTAACATGAGTCGTAGTGAGAGACAAACTGAGATGAGAAAGTGAGTTAATTCACGTGCCATTTTGCAGCATCGTAAGATATTTTCCTTTTTTGGCTTGTTTTTAGAGACAGGCAGGCATTCCCTGTCAATCTCATGCAAATAACTCCAATGCATACATACATGAGCAATAACCTTGCTATTTTTGTCACTTGAGTAATGCTATCAATGTAACTGAGAACAGAAGTGGAGATGACACGTTGCTAGAAACAAATCCCTCTGGCCAAAGGCTCCAATGGGAGATCTGTGTTTGGTGTTCTCATTAAGAAAAATATTAAGCTACTCCATTCACTTTATCTGCAATGACAGAAACACCTCCCTGTGCTAAGATCAAGCTGAATCTATGTAAAGATTAAATAAATCACAGTGGAATAGGAATACAGTTTCTTTAAATAACATTGGGAACATGTTTAGAAACTGCTGTGCTGCATGAACATAAATTTTCCCTTTACAGTGACCAGGCCAAGATCTCTGCCTAAAGATTCGAGACTAAAATGGGTCTGCAAATATTCTCTGTTATTATTGCAAACATTTGTAAGACTGCCATCACAATATTAGCTGAACATATGCAGTATAAAAGTGACGCTTATCTTCCAAGTGTTGGAGTAAATGCAACACCTATCCTTTCATTCTAATTGCTTTTTATATACTTTTCCCACGGCAGACTCCCACTGTTGGTAGATCCATGAGTCAGATCTATTTCCAAAATCCAAGAACAGTGTTTCACTTGTAACTTCCTGGTAATGCCACTCACAAAGCAGAAGCTGGTATGATTTGATGCACAAACATTGATTACGAGCATTTAAATATTATCAGCATATACCAGGAAAGACATTCATGATAAAAATCCTACAAGGATCATAAGCAAAAGAAAGAAAACAAATTACCAAGCAAAAATCTCCATGCAAATTTAAAAAATTATGGGATACTTGTAATTTATAAGTCAAGCATTTGGCATGTCCTGTTGTTTTCTACAGGTTCAGTTCCAGAATGGTTGTAATCACCTGATCAAGGAGTTATTTACAACTTCACTCATGTATGTAAGCACAGAAGGCAAGCATTCTTTACAAAAAGCAAGATGATTAGGCTACTTTATATCTGATTAAAATTCTAAGAACAAGATGTTCACCGATTATTCAATCAAACGTCCCAAATCTACAATTTTGCAAGCTTGCACATCTTCTGTCCCACCAATCTGCGGGGCTGTATAGTTATGGAAAGCGCTGACATACGTAGTAACTTGAAGTACCAGGGCACAGAGTTACACATTATGATCATATGTAGTGAATGATCATCTGTAGTGAAATATATGAACAGACCAGGGCAGGTGAAACTCACGATCGTGAGCGCGAAATAGAGGTCACAAGCCCCTACTTCATTGTTAAGGCACATGCTTAACCTCATGTAAAAGACCCTTTCAGGCTTTTGCCTTTCTTTGTTTTTCCTGCATTCTGATGGATGTAGCACAATATTCAATGGCTCCTGCAAATTGCAGCTCTGCAGCCTCTTTCTCCCTACACAATCTATATGTAAATTAGCAGTTTAGCAGTATGAAAAGCGTTGCCAGGCTCGGACCATAACTGGATACATATGGCAGATCTGGATGGCACAATCCTGTGTTTCTTTGTTGAGCGCCTGCTGTTTGCTGAGGAAGGATGTAAGCACATGGTGAAGTAATTTCCAGAAATTTGTGTATGATTAGATTTTGGATACTGAATAATTTATTCCTTGCCTTCGCATGTAAACATTCTTAAAAGCTTTTTGATTAGTTATTTGGGATATATTTAATAAATGGTCCAGACTGACATATCTGGAAAATAACTGAATAACAGATAGATACGGATCTTAACAAAGTAGGATGCTCCGACTGTGTTTTGAACAAGCACAAACTGTGCTTCCACGGTCTTCAGAGACAACCAAAAAGCATCCATTGTGAAGAAGCATCTCCTTGGGGAATGGGGTACTGTTCCTTCTTCCAGACTTCAGCCTTTTTCTAATTATCTCTAATTGTGCCAGTGATCCAACTGAGAGCCTTCTCTGCTAACAGCTGGACTTCACTCCTACATCTGAAGCCTGAAGTTTTGTAGATGAAATAATAATATTGCTAAGCTGGCAATATTTACAGCGCATTCCCAAGTAAGCAAGATAATTTCAAAGCTACCATAGAATTTGGAAAGAACTGGACTCTGCAGCTCACAAGAAAGCTCAGACTACTTAACTTGGTGCAGATTTGAAAAAGAAGTCCAGAACCGCATGTCAGCTTTGTAAAGGTATGGCAGACTCTCTAGCACTCATCATCTTTCCTTCACCTAGACCTCTGACACTTCTACTCCCAGCATTAGTCTATAATGAAGCAACATAAGGCAGCAGCCAAGAATAGCTTCAGAAAAACAGCCATTTTTGGAAGTTATTTTAAGATTGCTTTGCAAACCCAAACACTTCAAAGGCAGCATAAACTGTGGTTGTCCTGTGTATCACTGGGAATCAAAAAACATATACCGATGTTTCCCTAAATAGAAATATTTTTATGGTGCTCCAGTATTTTAGTTTCTATTTTCGTCACTTTGATTTCTACTTACTTCAGAGGTTATTCTGATAATCTTTTAAAAATGTTTTCAAGCAAAAAAATCTTATAGAAGTGTTTGTTTTTCTTTTTTGGTGGGAGAAAAATATACTTTTGATACTATGATCACTGACCTTAAGGTTTTATTTTAACTTTAGATCTTGATCCCAGTGAAATTCTGTGTGACAGAGCTCTCAGGCTGCCCTTCCAAACCTAATGAAATTCCTTGTGTCTTTGGTATGCTGAATTCCCAGCAAGTCAGTTTGTCTATTATTTTTAAGGAAAGACTAGGGCAAGGAAATGAATCTTTGAACCCACAGAAAGAAAAGAAATCTTAACTCCTTCAAGAAATAGTTCTCTGTTTTGGCCAATGAACCAAAGAAGAAGGATGAGCACTGCCAATCACTCAGAATCTTGTACTGTAACCAGCTTTTGCTGCAATGCTACAGTTAGATTTTTCAAGCTTGCTCTATTGGAGAAATACTGTATATTATATTTCCTAATTGTGGGAATTTTTTTCCTTCATAACTAGACAACAGTGGCAATTCTAGCAATTTCTGATATCAGAGAAAATGAACACTCTCCACGTTTATCAGAGCATATGAAACGAAAATTCAGTTTTCCTCTCCCTTTAATTAATACTAGGTCATGCTGATCTTTTCTTTCAGTGTGGTAAAAATCCATGGTGACCATCACTGCATCTGCTAGAAGCTGATCTGGCATACGTTCACTTGCTATTGTCACTTCCCTCTCCAACATACCATCCATTTGGTTACCAGGTAACACGCATTGCCAGGCATTTGCATTAAGCATTGATGCTTGTCATGTTTTTTAAACTTGGTTTTTAAAAATAACCAAGGTTAAAATAGGATTGTGTTATGGCTAGGAATCTTAGATTCATTCTGATGACTTGTCAGGATATCTGTGGTATAAAATCCATCTGTTGATAAAAATATTGCTGTTTAGTAAGCATCAGGCCAAACCACTCTGGATAGAATTGAGTTCACTGTTAGCAAGAAACAATTTGATGGAGTGCCATATCACAACATAAGGCATTATTTTCCTCTTTACTTTAGAAGAATAATGAGCCAAACCCAAATCCAAGATTCAGTAAGTGAACATCTGAAGTTATTGGAATTGAGCTCATGTATTTTTGAGATGTTCTGTGTCCACTAACTCAAAATATCATTTACCTACCAGAACAGAAGTAGCACATTATAAATTCTCTCAAAAAAACATGTATGATCCACAATAATGCAAATGCTGGAGTCAATCAGAAATTTTCATTCACAATTTTAGGGGAAATATTCTTTACATAACACTATATTTCAAAATTATTCTTTTTTTTTTTTTGGGGGGGGGGGGGGCAGCAATAGAAAAATTCAGAATAGGACTAAACAATGAAAACTGTATTTGTGGGGTTACATAGGTGTATGTTTTGTTTTATGCAAACTGCATAATAACTGCAATGCAGTTCTCATGATGCACTATGAAATCTAATTCACTTCAATTCAGCCAAATGGAAGATTGGAGAGATTTTTTGGGCAGTGGAGTCCATCTATAGAGTCTAATCATTATGAATGAGACCATATGTATGAACTGCAAGTTACAATAAGGCTCTGTAGTAAAAATTTCAAAATTGAGCAATCTGTGTTGATGTCAAATCAAAATTTTTGACACTGCCTCCAAAAAAAAAAAAAAAGAAAGTTAAGTATATTCATATATATTATATATATATATTCATAAATATTTCATATTTATTCATAATGCAGAAGAAAATCTACCATGTCTTGTACAGTATGTATACTAAAATATTATTCATTTTGAAGGGAGACAGCAGCAAACAGATTGTCTTACCTCTAGACGGGTCACAGATGAGCCCACTTCCAGTAATGCATTAGAATCATAGAGATATAGAGTCATAAAAAGGCCTGGGTTGAAAAGGACCACAATTATCATTTAGTTTCAACCCCCCTGCTATGTGCAGGTCACCAGCCACCAGACCAGGCTGCCCAGAGCCACATCCAGCCTGGTCTTGAATGCCTCCAGGGATGGGGCATCCACAACTTCCTTGGGCAACATGTTCCTGTGCGTCACCACCCTCGTATGAAAAACTTGCTCCTAATATCTAACCTAAACCTCCCCTGACTCAGTTTAAAACCATTCCCCCTTGTCCTATCACTATCCACCCTCGTAAACAGCCATTCCCCCTCCTGTTTATATGTTCCCTTTAAATACTGGAAAGCGGCAATGAGATCTCCCTGGAGCCTTCTCTTCTCCAATCTAAATAAGCCCAGTTCCCTCAACCTTTCCTCATAGGAGAGGACCTCCAGCCCTCTGATCATCTTAGTGGCCCTCCTCTGGACCCACTCTAAGAGCTCCACATCCTTCCTGTACTGGGGGCCCCAGGCCTGGACGCAGTACTGCAGATGGAGCCTCACAAGAGCTTAGCAGAGGGTGACAATCATCTCCCTGCCCTAGAATGTGTCTGAGTTCTGCTCACTAATCAAGAAACTGGGAATAATTATTATTATGCTGATTAATAGTCAATGAAGAACTGCACCACCTAAAATATTTTTTAGCCTTAACTTTTGAGAATTAGCATTAAATGAAACTCACTGAAGTATAATCCTTTATAAAATAATTCTGTGTCTAACAAACATGTAATAGACTACACCTTTACTTTACTATTCAATCATGTTCATTCCCGATATCTTTTAATTACTTTCAGGGATGTTATTGTATATCATAAAGACTTAGCAATCTTCTGAACGTGTTAGTCACTAGTGCTTCTACCTGCTTTGTCCAGTGCCAATTGGAGGAGTTTCTGCATAACCAATGCATGAGTTTTTTTCTTCCAATGCACTATTTGCATCTCCCAGACAGTAATTTAAAGTGTCAGTTTACTCACTGTTAATGGATGTATTTGCAAAAACTTCAGCACAAACCAGATAAGACCCAGAGAAATATAAACTACAGCGAGTGGTTGGTGATGTTTTTCCAAAGCCATGATATCTGGTGGTGATGAAATTATGCTCAGTGAGAGTTCATTTTCATATTTGGTCTCTGTCTGTGCCTTCAGAATTCTTCTGTACATGAAAGCATGCATGTGTTAAAATAAGAAAACTATTTCCGGAAGTGACAACCATGAAAAGAAGAAGCAGGTGTAAATAAATTATTATTTAAACTCGTGGCTTGCTGAAGTAACAACGGGATGGAGCCATTTGTTACAACCACAACATGAGTGTGTGAGGTGATGATGAGGACAGTGAAGAAAATACACTTAAAATGCAGTAAGGCATTCATCTTGAGACAAATTCTTCCATAGCTTTCAATGATCGTTCATTGCATTTGTAGATCCTGCAGTGTCCTGTACTGAGAAATGACTCTGAATGGGTGGTGTAATAATATTTTCATTCTGCGGTTTCATTGATGGCCTCTCTTTAGCTGCATGTGAAAAAAGAGTGGTTATTCCAGTTCACAGATTGCTCAAGGGAACGTCAGAATTTTCAGGGTCTTAATTACTGTGCTGCTTCCCTATAGATTTCTCTCATTATTGCTTCATTTAGATTGCAGTATTTCCCATGGTACTTCTTGTACTTCACTATTATCAAGCACCACAGATGATGTATCAAAGGCAGGTGCTGGGAAACTGCATTTGTCTCCAGACAAATATTTCTGTGTAAACATTTGCATTTCCAGTTTGTAAGGGGAAACTGAGTATTTTGAAGTGTTCCAACATCTATTTTCCTTTGCTAGCTCTCTTCAGACTATACTAATAAATAGCAACACTTACTAGTTACGGGTTATTCAAACGAGTCAATGATAAAGCATGACAAGATTGCAAACAAAAATCTGACATGACTTAATCAGTGTCCTAGATATGGAGTATCCCTAGAAGTCACCATTTTGTTAAACTGTTGTTTATTATACTGTCAGACAATTCTGGGGACCACCTGTGATTAGCGCTTCTGTGAAAGTATAAGGGACAGTTCTGTTTCCAACCATCTTTAGCTATACATAAACAATGAAACAATATGTGTAGTTTATTTCTCCCTATGTTTAAGGTTTATTTAATCCCTCACAAATGTCAATTAATAGAAGGTTTGGATCATCTATGAAATATTGGCAAGCAAAAAAAAAAAGAACAACATTCCTACTTAGAATAACTTTGAATGCATTGACTGTAAGTAAGTAGTTTAGTGTCTTTCCTGTGCATAAACTTACTCTTTCCTTTGTTTCGTAATATGTTTTTCCCCACGGGATTAAAAATTACATAAAGAAGAAGTAGTGTTGCATTTCATGGCAGTGCTCTTCCCTGAGTAAAGTAAACATCTGAAGGCTACAAGTAAAGCTTCAGAACAATGTTTATTTACGAAATGAATGAGCAGTTTTCAAAAGATACATACGTGCAGGTCATTTTGGGCATACCAACTTTGCATACAATACTTTCAAAAACAGATTTAAAAAGCATTATGAATTGAATTTGGCATTCAGATGCTACGTACGGATGTGACAATTCTAAAATCTCTACTTTCAGCCAGAATTAGGTATTAGAAACATACTTAATAATACATAAACAACAGTATGATGACGATAAGAGCCATGACCCAATCAAGAAGACTGAGTACAAGAAAAAATTTTATGCAACAGAATGCTTAAACAAGGCCTGCAGGATGAAGGCCCTGATCACTGCCTGAATTTTAAGGTGTATTTATATAAATGTAGATTCAGAAAAACTCTCACAGTTTTAAAGGTGCTAAATACTAATTTATTTATTTGTTTTTCTTGGAGTAATGGTTGAATGATGAAATAATCTAAAAGCTCTTGTGTTTACAGACATCAGCGGTTAGGTCTCTGAAGCTTTCATTGACAATAAAAGAGGCCACAGATTAGAATTTCTTTAGATATTTTAAAGTAAATACCAAGCCAACTTCAAACTCGATGCATTTTCTTTGGTAATAGAGACAAATCACCAAGAATATTGTCCCTTTGCATAAATGTGTTCTCAGAAGGCTTTAATCACTGAGTGATATCACAAGCAATTAATGTCACTATGGCATGAGTTAAAGAGAATGTTTACCATGAGCTCAGTTGCTATTACCAGCAAATGTCACAGTTTCAACAGTGATTCCTAGTACAGTGTCAAAAGAGTATTTCTGATATCTTGACCTAATAGCTTCAATTGGTATTGTTCCATGTCTCATTAAACAGTAAGTCATTCACTTGATGTACTGAATTTTATTACAGGGACAACAGTCCAATATTCTTTCTCTTAGAATATAAAATCTATGCATTACCTCTTTCTTTGGGAAAAGAACTAATATTCACTGCAACTAAGAAATAGGATAGCTTCCGAATTCTCTGAAGTGCATCTTCCTGTTGTCAAATGAAAAGGGGAAATGTCCATGGCAAAAATATCTCCTTTTCTCCAGACTCCTTCCTACATGATTTTCAGTGTTGGGTTTTTTTTGCCATTTGATCCACAGAACCTGATTTCCAGGCATGCATGAATAATTGCCCCTACGTTGTGAAGTGATGGAATAAACACAATAAAGACAACTTGCGTTTTGATTTCCTTGCGTCTTATACAGACACAGCATCTTAGGTGCTATAAATTGAACCTGAATGGGACTTTTCACAAAGTAATGAGAAAATGCCTGCTGCAGGGGGCCTGCTTTGGCAGGGGAGCTGGACTCGATGATCTCTGGAGGTGCCTTCCAGCCCCAACAATTCTGTGCTTCTGTGAAAAGAGCCATGAGCGCAAACAAACTTCACATCAGCCTTTGCAAATTCAGCTGACTGTCTGCAATCTGACTTCTGGGTTTTAAATTGGGAGAGGAAGAGACAGAAAATGTGTGTAACTATTCTCAAGGAGTCACACAGTCAAAATGGTTAGCTAAAAAGCAAACAAACAAACAAAAAAACCTGACCCACATAGATAAGTCAGCTTTAGACCTGCAACAATGAACAAGACATTAGGACAACTCACTGAAGTAACAAGAACAGCATCAAGAAGGCCACATGTGCAGTGCATTCCCCCACACAGTCACTGGTCATAGAGAACACAGGTTCAGAAGGGGAAAGCTCTGATTAATGAAATTATTTCCTTTTATGACAAGGTTACCCATCTAATTGAGCAAGGGAAAACAGTAGATGTGACTTTCTGGATTTCAGCAAAGCTTTCAGTACTGTTTTTCACAGTATCCTTCTGGAGAAAACATCCAGTTTACAGCTAGAGAAGTATAGAATATGATGGATGATCAATTGGCTAACAGAACAGGCTCAAAGGATTATAGTAAATATAACAATAATGTAAATGGGGTTATATCTGGCTGGCAGCTACTGACTGGTGGAGTTTTTCAAGCTTCCAACTGGGGGCCAGTTCTCTTCAATTCTTTAATACACTATATAGATGGTAGGACTTGAATGTTTACCAAGTAGGTTTGCTAACAATTTTAAATAAAGAGAAGTTGTTGACTCCCTTGGGGTTAGAGAGGCTTCGCATAGAGATCTTGACAGCTTGGAGGCTGGGCAGTCACTAATTGCTCAAAGTTTTGCAAGAGCAAGTGTCAAATTCTTCACGTGGAATGGGGTAGTTCTGCATATGCATACAAGATGGGGGATGAGAAGCTGGAAAGCAGCCCTGTGGAAATGGATCTGGAGAGTTCTGGTTAATGGCGAGTTGAATATGAACCAGCAGTGTTCCTTGAGAGTCCAAAAGGCCAACCATACTCCAGTACCTGTCAAGTTCAGCATTGCCATCAGGTGAGAGGAGGGATTGCCCTGCTCTGCTTGTACTGTGTGGCCTCACCTCTAGCACCAGGTGCAAATTTGTATGCCAAAATGTGAGAGAGAAATCAAAGGAGGACTACAAAGGTAGTGAAGTGTCTGATGGACAAGATATGTGAGGAGCAGCTGAGGTCCCTCAGTTTGCTCGGCTCAGAGAAGAGGAGGCTGATGGGAGGCCGCATGTTGCCCTGCAGCTCCTCATGAGGGGAGCACAGGGGCAGCTGTGCATGGAATGGGGTCCCCAGGGCAGTGGGCATGGCCCCAAGCTACCAGAGTTCAGGAATAATTTGGACAGTGCTCTGAGATATGATTTTGGGGTGGTGCTGTGTGAAGCCAGGAGTTGGACTTGATGATCTTTGTGAGTCCCTTTAAACTCAGGATATTCTATGATTCTCTACAAAATTAGCCAATAAAAACAATAAAAAATATATCCTGCCAGCATTTAAATGCCTGATTCCTTTTAATACATGTGAGTGGGTTGTGGAGTTTGTTCTTCCATAGATCATGGGACAAAAGGGAATCAATCTAGAATTCCATGATTTGGTGATGGCGCCTGAAAGATTATTTGTGTGATTATTTTTTTTTTTCCATTTCAAAGACAAAATAATTTGCTGCTAAACTTGAAGAGAGGGATGGGAAGAATGATAATGGAAATGATTCATTACTAGCCTTGAACTTTTACATTTTTTGACTAATGAAGTTGACATTTTTATCAGTACCTGCCATTTGACAGACTGCACCTATAGTTGCATGGAGATTACACATGTAAGGGTGTAATACTGATAATGGAATTAATCAAATTATTTTACTCTCAGGCTAGAAGGATTCACTTTCCAAATTAAGCACTATATAATTAAACCTTTTTTTTCTTGTCATGATATTCTCCATCCATTCTTCAGGTACTTAAGTGTGATACTGGAGACAAAAACTGTGATCCTAAGGAGATCCAAAAATCAAAGTGGTGCTAATATATCTCTTTCAAAACAAAACAAGAATTTTAAAGCAACTTTAATGTTTTAGGAGATATTTATGAATCATCTAAAATGATTACAGACCTGATTCACTTTCTTCTCAACATTTCATATATCATAAACCATTTTATAGATCATAAATTCATATTCATGTCTATCAACCATTTCATACATCATAAAAAACTCCAGAGAATAGGTGTTCATGGGGGGGCACTTTCTTCTATTCTACTGTTCACCAAGCAGTTTAATGTTTGTCAAGATACCCA
This sequence comes from Perdix hodgsoniae, assembly GCA_035772895.1. Taxonomy (NCBI): domain Eukaryota; kingdom Metazoa; phylum Chordata; class Aves; order Galliformes; family Phasianidae; genus Perdix; species Perdix hodgsoniae. The sequence continues at coordinate 2,456,584 of JAPSGF010000011.1, forward strand.
GCTAATCATGTTGATCTCAATACTCAGTTATGTCCAAGGGGTACGCTATATGATTCTAGTAAAGGCATACATGCCAGCATGACTTTAGCAGCTGAAACCTCCATGCTTCCAGTCTCTGCTAATTTAGAGTTGCTAAGAGATGCATACATTTACATAGCCTGTCAAGAACTTCAAGGCACCTGTGACTCATCATGCTATGCACATGTTCTCCGTCCTTCGATGGTGTCTCTAATGTCTATCACAGTGTCCTAAGAGCTTTCCCCTGGTGGAAGCTGTCCCTGTGCTGTGCCTACCTCTATCATTCACTGAGCAGCATGCTATAATGCCAACCAAGTATGGTCAGCAGCTCACACCCCAACTGACAAATTTTTGCACTGATTTTATGTCACTAAGTCAATATACTGGAAAAGTTCATTAGACTGATAATGTAATAAAGAAGCTCAAAAGAGTCATAATATATGTAATCTAGGAGTAGAGCCAGAATTGCTTGTCTAAATACAGCAAAGCATAACAAGTTTGTGTAGATTAAGGTTCGGCCAGCTAAAGGAGCCTAAAAAATTTAGCATACCTAAAACATATGTACTAAGGGAGATTTTTCTGTAAGAGGGCTGACACACATGTGTAATCATTAAGCCTTAAAAAACTTGAGAAAATACATAATAACAGGATACATTTAACGAACATCTGCCAATACAGCCTATTCAAAAAGCATTCTTGATTTAATATACAGTTAATGGGGTACTCTCAAAAGCTTAGAAAATCATTAATCATAATGGTGAACTTTTAAGTATATGTAATCAAGGCATTCTTTTGTTCCAGTTTACATGCTTTGTATTGCCCATAAAGTTCTCATTTATAGGCATATTTGTTTCTAAACGTAAAACTGCTTGGTGGAGAAACCATTCAGGAAAATGACATGTTTTCTTCATGTTTAAAACATTTAATTTGCAAAACCTGTGTTAAAAGGAAGCAAGGCAAATAATGCTTCTTATTTAGGAGTTCAGCCACAGACTGATTAATGGCTTGATAGCCCCAGTATGACAAGCAGTGGTGACAGCCTCGTTTACAGTGTCTGTAGTGGATAAGCGGTACCAAATTATGCCGAGGACACTCTACTGAAAATCAATTTATGAAATCAAAAGACAAATATACAAGCATTTAAACTATGGTTTTACCTTTAAGTCTCATACTTATCCTAAAGCAGTGACACACTCTGGAACAAGCCTAGAATATAAATGTGCAGTATATAAATTCATACTACATATTGGGCTACAGCTTGATAGATCCTCACTAGATAAAGAGGAGGGGAAGGGGGGGGCAGTGGCTGCTCCTGACTTCTCACGTTCTGAAAGCTGCCCTGCCAATGCATTTCAGCACTGTGGCTACAGTAATCCTAGCACTTTTGCTGCTCTATGTAGATATACTCCAAGTGGAAATCAGACAATCTGTGCAGTAAGAGAAGGAAAATCTGTGCAGCCCCATCACAGGTGAGTGCAGGTGCTGTGAGGTGTTGTGGGTAGTGAAGCTTTCCTCATGCTGGACCTGGTCTTTAAAATGGCCCAGTCCCATGAGGCTTGTAGCACTCAACGCCAGCATGCTGCACATGAGACAAATTAGATGCGTAATGGCTCTTCTGCAGGCAAGTGGATGCATTTCTGCTTTGTGTCACAAAGAAAATCATGAGTGCTGTTAAATATATTTCTACTTAGAGATTATGGAGAAAACAGTATTTGTTCAAACATTAGAACCAACGAAGGCCAATTTCCTAAAGATCTGTGTCTGATACTACAGATTCTAAATTGTAATGTTCACAAAAAAATCTTTTCAGTGACTGGGATGTTTATAAGGGCTTCTCTGGGTTGAATTCTCTGGTGCCTAGCAGCTCAGAGTGCAGTTTTTTCCATAGTTACAGAATTCTTTTCCACTACCTGATGAAAACCACAAGATTATAAAATTGGAACCAGCTGCTGCCTTAGGGCTTTTCACTCACTAAAGGATTATTCTGCTAAAAGAAGCCAAATAGTATAATGCATATCTGCATTACTCTGAGTGAACCTGCTTAAAATATTCAGACGATGGTGAGAACCATTAGATATATTCAATAATAACTAATAGAAGTAAAGTATTTTCTGGAAAGCATTCTCCTTATAAAGAGGTTCAAATGCTGCTCCTAATAATGCTAAACAACCAGGATCTTAGAGGTACGTATTTATTCAAGCATCCAAACAGTACCCCAGTACTGTAGACTTTGACTCAACTAATCCACCTCTGCTTTCAACAAGTATGGACTTTAAAACTACTTCTAGTTTACAGAATTAAAAACAGATATTTTTGCTCTGCTTCTCAGTTTGCCTCAGGGAAAGTCAGTCTCTCATGTGTGAAAATAAAGAGATTAAAGCACTTTCCTGTCAGAGAATTGATGAAAATTGTCAGTTCATCTTCAGTTTACAGGATGAATAGTTACGCCTTTCAGTGATGGCAGGAATTCCTCTGAATAATGGTCAGTTTCTCTAAATAAGTGGTTTTTCGAGAGGTAGAAATAATAATTTGAGAGTTCACAGGGAGGGCTCTCCCTGGCTCTTCTCACTGGACTGCAAAAGTTCATGACCTAATAGTTTCTTGCTTGGTGGGTCACAAACATTCATCAGTCTGAAGACAACATGTATCTAGTTTGTAGTACCCATAACAAAACTCATGTATTGTCAGAATTATTGTGTTTGCCTACAAAATCAAAGATTCAAGTCAAAGAACCCATTCTCGTAGTTGTGCCACACTTTATGTAACACATTTTATATTAACATCTGCCTTTGGGAGTAGTGTATTCGGTGTGACAGCCAGGAAAGAATAATGACAGGATAGCAAAGAAAAAGATATATATCCCCCCATAGCTTATTTTTCCCCTCTGTATCACAGCCTGTGAACATCTTAAGCAAACACTGACTTGCCATGCATCTCCTTCTCCGCACTTAAGCAAATAGGAAATATAAACAATGAACATTTAAAGCAACTGTGCATCAGATTAAAAAAAAAATCATAAACTGAGACATTTGTCCAAGCCATTTGCAAGTAAATTCATATAATAAACAAAATGAAAATAATCACCCAAATCTGCTTTTCATGTCACTAGCAAAGTACAAGGTCCGATTTCCTGCTACTTATGAGCAATTACTGCAATCCACACAAAATGAATGCAGTATTTTTCAAGTATGAATTTGTAGCATGTCCCACCTTCTTCAAAGTCACTTTGCAGTGATACAAAAGAGTACTCAGCAGTGAGCAAGAGGGTCCTCATAATGCTTCTGCCCACTCAGCTCTGCATATAACAGCTCAGCCTGTCTTCCTGAGGAAAAATCTATGCCTTTGCCTTTCAGGTCCATTTTCCTCCCCACAAGCTCTTTCCATCACTTCTAAATCCATTAGCTCATTTCAAACAACTTATCAAGTTTCTTGAAAAACACTGACAGGGGAGGAGAGGAACCCACATTAACATCTATGCTGAGGCTGCAATACACCTTTAATGTTATTTGATTAATTTAGTGGAAACACTGGCCTTTCAGTGCATACAGTTCAGAATCACTCTCTGTGCATTAATAACGGCAAAAGAATAGAAAGCAATGAATGGAAGATACTGAGGGTAGTTGTGCAAGACAAGGTGAATTTCAGGAGACTGGAGTGATAGAGCTTTTGGGAGTACCTTTCAACTACAACTGAAGGTGATAAGAGATAGAGGACACTAAAGAATAAAGCAAGAAACACCCTGAAAACAACTGCTTAACCTTAGAGTTAAGTTCTGTGAAGGCTTCCAGTCCTAATCAGAACCTACATTAAAGTCACTACATAAGCTCATAGTCCTTGAGACACTTTCACTGTGTACCTATGCACTGTTATTGCATTTTTCCATTGATTTACGAATGACCAACACTGGCAACTGAAAAATAGATGGGTGTCTGCTTGCATGTTTTATTGTTGTTTCATTTCTTTGTTTTGTTGTCATGTTTGTTAGTTAGTTTGCTTTCTGTTCAGAACAGAAAGAAATGTGTGCTACCCAATTTAAGAAAATGTGAATATGTAAATTTGCACCTCCAAGGCAGGGCTTGTAAAACATAATGTTATCTATCCACTCCATAGGAATTTAAAAAACAGTTACGATAATTACAAAAATATCTAACAAAATATTTCAGAAGAGATTATAGTATGAAATCTGTTAACCGAGCAGTGGAAACCGGGGCATTCAACATGTAATTTCAACAAAATTAGACTCCATTGACTTACATAACATTCTATGGTGTTAATCAAAGCACAAAGAGACACTATCTTCAGGTTTGCTGAATCTAAAGCAGATCAGTTACACATATTTTTACCATAAGAATCTCTAAAAATCTTACAAAATTATTTCAGAAAATATGTCCCTTACTGTTTATTATTTCTGAAGCTGGCTGTGAGTATAGGGCTTCTTGATATGTTCTAGCAAAGCCAGTATGTTAGTAACAAGATGTTAATTTCAAATTATATTTGTTTGGTGTTCTTCTATAATCCCAAACCCCAGTTTCAAATCAGCTCTACTTCCTGGCTGGTGGTTTTGGAACCAAGAACCACATTGCTCTTAAAGGGCTACTTCATTCAAAGATCAATTAATCGGATCTCAAGCAATCTTCACATTTCTCTGGAATCCCTCATGCTAGGGCTGATCCCCATATCCTGGTCTATGTTCAGAAATTCCCAGTGAAACCCTGGAAACCTGGGAACCATCCACATAAACAGGATTGTTCTCCAGTTTAGCAGCTGTGAGGTAGAAGCCTGAAAGAATTCTCACTCTCCCAGCTTTCAAGAGCACACAGCAAGGATAAAATAAGGATTGTCCCTCAGGGCTCAGTATTGGAACCTGTGTTCTTTGATATTTTCATCAATTATATCACTGGTGGGATCAAGTGCACCCTCAGCAATTTTGTGGATGACACCAAGCCATGAGGTGCAGTCAACACATTTGAGGGATGGGATGCCATCCAGAGAGACCTCAGGCACTGTGACCAGGAATATCTCATGAGGTTCAACAAATCCAGGTGCCAGGTTTTGCACCTAGGTTGTGGCAACTCCCACTATCAATACAAGCTGGGGGATGAAAGGATAGAGCAGAGCACTGCTGAATAGGGCTTGGGGATACTGATGGATAGTAAGCTGGTCATGAGCCAGCAACGTGCCCCGGAGTTCAGAAAGCCAACCGTATCCTTGGCTGCATCAAAAGAAGCGTAGTCAGCAGGTCAAGGGAGGTGATCCTGCCCCTCTACTCTGTGCTGGTGAGGCATTTAAATGTGGAGTTCTCAGTATGAGGCATCAACCTGTTGAAACATGCCCAGTGGAGGGCCACAAAAATGATCCAAGGGATGGAACACATCCCCTACAAGGACAGGCTGAGAGATCTGGGGCTTCTCAGCCTGGAGAACCAGAAGGCTCCAGGGAGATCTAATAGTGGCCCTTCAGTATCAAAAGGGGGACTTGAGGAAAGAAAAGGACAGAAGGACAGACTCTTTAGCAGGGTCTCTTATAACAGGACAATGAAAAATGGTTTCAAACTAGAAGAATCATAAAATCATATAATGGTTTGGATTGGAAGAGACCTTTATGATCATCTAGTTCCAACTCCTGCTATAGGCAGGGATACCTCTCTCTAAACCAGGTTGCTCAGAATCCCATCCAGCTTGCTCTCGAACACCTCCAGGGTGTGGGCATCCACTATCTTTCAGGATAACCTGTCCCAGTGTCTCACCATCCTCACATTAAAGAATTTCTTCCTAATATCTAGTCTAATTTTTCTGGCACAAGTGTCCTTCTTGTGTTGGAAGCTCCAGAACTGGATGCAGTACACCCAGTGAGGTCTCACAAGAGCAGAATAGAGGGGCAGAATCACTCTCAACCCACTGGTCACGCTTCTCTTGATGTAGCCCAGGATACAGTCGGTCTTCTGGGCTGAAAGCATACATTCCCAGCTCATGAGGAAAGATTCAGATTGGATTCAAGTAAAGGTTTTTACAATAATGGCGGTAAAGCACTGGAACAGATGAACCAGAGAGGTGGTGAATACCTCACCCCTACAGACATTCAAGGTCAGGCTGGACAGGACTCTGAGCAACCTGATCGAGCTGTAGGAGTTTCTATTCACTGCAAAAGAGTTGGCCTAGATGACCTTTAAATGCCCTTTCCAACTCAGATGATTACATGATTAAGTGATTCTTGATAACGCTGGAAGGCTTAAAACCTGACCTGGGCTCACCATGTCTGTATCCAGGCAAGGCTCATCCTTCAACACCATTTCTGGTATTGCCCTACAGCTTCTAAGGGGAGGTGTTGGTTTTGTTAGCGGAGCAGCTGCCACTCAGATTGGAAAAAGTAAGAATTGTCATAAGCAACAAACTCTGATTTTCAGACAACTTTAAAAAAAAAAAAACAACAAAACATTTATTTCCCCAAAACAGTTTTCAAATTGAAACCATTGCCTTGTAGCAACTTCATTATTGTCTGTATGCAATGAGGTTCCACTTGGGCTAAGTGCCCCACCTACACATCACTCAGTACTGTTACAGGCATCACAAATGATAAAAAGACTGTGGGGAATTGTTGGGGTGAAGGCCATAGGAAAAAAAGCAATTAAGCTATTTGATTACTCTATCAGATTAGTATGAGATCCCACTGGAAAAAAATATCTGCACAAACTCTGAAAAATAGCCAAAAGTAATGTGTGGAGCTTTTATCTTGTTAGCTGTGTACGGCAGGCCTGGTGCAGAATAATGTTCAAGGGAACGTTTTAGTCACAACTGAAGAAACATGGGCTTAATTTTGGGTCTGGATTTGCTAGAGATATGAAGACATTTCATTAAAAAAGATATTATCTTCAGGTTTTCAGCATCTCAGACTAAAGATGTAATCCACAGGGAATAATCTGAAAACTAAAACAATGATGTGAACAGGAGTATCAAGTCCTAACACTTCATTTGTGAGTAATTGTTAAACAAATTATCCACCTTTAATGTATCACATTTCCCAGCAGCGTAAGTTTATCTGATTTGTCAACCACAGCTTCAGCCTAATCTCAGGGAAGCTCACTCACCATGCTGCTGTTTCTTCAGCTTTCATTACAATGTCATAACAGGTCTGCACTGTTTGTACGTAACCAGTGCCCAGATACCTATAGAATTGCTCAGGTCAACTTCTCTTTTAGGAAAATGATTCTCCCTATAGTTCTCCCAAAGAACCCGTAAGAGTGAGAGATGTGGAGAGAGCTTCCCTCTCAGATTCCAGGCCCAGTCTCTCAGCTCTGTCTCTATCCTCTTCTGTGAGGCTGCAGGGGAGGAGCATAGGGATTGCCCTTATAATTAGAAGCTTCATACCTCTCACAACTAATCACAGTCTGATCCTCCTCTCTACAATTGGCTTCTTCTCACTGCAAAATCCTTGGCTCCTGGGTGTTTCATTCTCCCTTGCTAATAAAGAAACTTATTTAGCAAGTAATTTTGCAAGGGTGCTGAACATCCTTCCCTCCAGCTCTTGTCCTTGGCTTTTGTTTCCTTTGGCTTCGACCTGCTCAGGAAAATCTATTATGCCTAAGCTATTACGATAGATCACTTTTAATTAATCCATTATTAAGTCCTGTTTGAAACAGAGCAGAAACATTCTGAAGCAAAAAGTCCAAAAATTCTCACCCCCAGTTCCCAGCTTCCCAGTTCCACTAGGGAAAGGTAGACAAAAAGCTGCCTGTCAAACAAACCCTGGGCAGATACCTCAATGAGAAACTTGAGAAGGAGGTGGGCCACCTGGGAAGGCAGAGCCCCCCATTCCTACACCTCTGCCCCCACTGGGAAGGAAGAACTGGGCTTCCCCTGTAAGATATAATTGGGAAACACCATGTCATTAGATTGGCAGGATTACGTTTTACTTGGCTGCTCTTTTGTCATAAAGTTGGAACAAGCCACTGCAATTTCCAGGAAGCACTGGGGCAGTCTGAACATGGGATATACCCTACCTGGTACTCATAATCAAAGCTGAATTTTTTCCCAGGCTGTGGCATGGCATGAGGCCAGAATAAGAGATCTCAGTTTAAAAGTCCATGAATAATACTGGATAAAGTTTTAATTGTCAGAAAGGATTAGCATTCCGTTTGCCTTAAAAATAAAAAACTAACAACTACGAAGATTACATTACAATTTATTATTTTTTTTTTAATCAAAACATGAATTAGAGGAATCCATTGCAGAAGGTTAAAAGAGCACTTTTGAGTTTGTGGAAATCATCTCCATCTTACATTACACAAAGGAGAGCACTACATCCAAATGCTGCAGGCTGGAGCTCCAGCAGCCAGTCAGCAGGCTTTCTGTGTGTTTAACAAAAAACACCAGTCAGTAAATCCTATCTGCTTGACTACATAGGAGAAGATGCCCAATTTGAAATAAATCAGTTTGTACAACTCTGATTCATCTATAATCATATTGATATGCCTCTGTTTAGTTCAAATTTGTTTTCTATTTCTCTTGTGTCTAAAATTGATTTTAGCCCTGACAGCAATTTCTATTTTCTTGTCAAGCTTTGTCCAGAATAAAAAAATTAAATTTCCACCCAGAGAAGAAAGGAACAATGAATCAATTTTTACAAACAGCCAAAAAGAAAAACAACCCTCAAAAGCCATCCAAGTTGTGGCTAATTTGACAATGGCATCTTGCCCATGATCTGTCCTTCCTGGCTATGATCTTGCTCAGATCCACTGCTGTCTTTGTGATACCCAGCCCTGTAAGTTTCCACTTACTGTACTGGGGAAGAAAATTTGCCACTATTGCCCCTGTCCAGCAGCATGCCATCCCTAGATGTACCTACAAATAGACTTAGAATATTAATGAAATTGCTGTTTCACTGCATCCTATGAAAGAGGTGACGCATCTCCAGGAGTTCTTTTAGAACCTGAGAAGTTAGAGAAAGTATGTTGGAGTCTGATTCGGGGCAAGAGCAATAGGAAACATATTCTGATTTTCAGAAATCTGATAAAAGGAAACCAAAACCTGAAAAAGAAAAGGAGGGAAAAAAAAAAAAACAAAAAACAACAACAAAAAAAAACAATCATTCAGAAGCAAGGAAAGATATATCCCATGGATCAGGAAGTCTCTAATCCAGACCAGACGTGGTATGATCTGTGGTGGGCTATGTTATTGCCAGATGCTATTTTCAATGTGATTTAAAAGAATATTAGACTTGGCCATGAATCTTCCTTTGTTTGAATTGTTTTATCTGGAGGTCCTGGGTGAAAGAAAGTGGAATGGGCTTTGCTCTTCTATGGCAACAGACTCTTTTTCTTTCCACCATTTGTTGGACTCATCACTATGAAATCAGGAGATAGTTCTAGACCACCTGGCATAATATTCTGGCATTGAAGAACTATGGTGAGTGCACTCAAGAAAATGATCAACATTCAGATGAACAAGCTAGTTTTGGTACTGTTGACAACAGCCCTCCTACTGGTGGTGTTTTTTTGTAATTTTTGCTCCTACAAGTTGAGGAGTGGCCATAAGCCCAGTCCACAAGAGAACCATTCCCTTACCCACTGAGGGGGAAGCCCTTGGCAATTCTGCACAGTAAAGACCCAGCTTTTGTTTCTGAAAGATTCTGGACACAGAGGAGGTCTTTTGCAACCATTCAGAAATTTCTGCTGTTAGGGGAAGGGAAAAGCCCAATTGCTTCTGAAAGGCAGCTGAGCTGAGAGCTTAACTACCTGAATGCAGGCAGTGCCCTCACCCCTCACCATGGGGCACCATCCCACAGCCAGTGGGCTGAGGAGAATCTGTCAACAATCCAAGACAAAGAACACAATGAACCAGCTCCATAGTCAAGTCATGGGCTCCAGTTGGGAGCAGAATTGACAAAGAGAGCGCTGAACCCAAAAATCCATCCAGGGCAGAACTGGCATAAGGACTAGAGAGAGAGGGGCTGGCAGCCTGAGGCAAAGTTGAAGTGGTGTCCTGAGCCACGGAGGGGTTAAGGGAAATCCCAGGGGTGACTGGGCAGGGCCAGCAGTCCTATTAGTGCGTGCAGGGTTCTGAAAAATGCCAATTGGCTCTTCTTTCTTCAAACCAAACCAAACGTGAAGGTCACATGAGTTCACTCCTGTGGTCAGGATGAACAGCAGTAGAAAAGATAATTGTCTTGTTAGATTGTGATTGGAATTATCTCTCTTCATTAAAGCAAGAGGTAATGGCCTTAAGTTGCACCAGGGGAGGTTCAAGTTGGATATTAAGAAAAAATTCTTCTCAGAAAGGATGGTAATGCATTGGAACAGGCTGCCCAGGGAGGTGGTAGAGTCACTGATCTGGAGGTGCTCAAGAAAAGGGTGGAGGTAGCATAAGTGACATGGTCTAGAGCTGTCACAGGCATGGGTTGATGGTTTGGACTAGATGATCTTACTGGTCTTTCCAACCTTAATGATTCTCTAATTGATCCTATTGCAATTCAAGAGTTAGCTGCATCTTTCCAAGGGTCTGCTCATCTTCCTCCTCTCACACCTTCCTCTTTCTCTAAGGAGGCATGACTAGAGGTGTTTGGGAAGCTTGGCCTCACTGAGGCCTAGTGAGCTCATCTATTAAAGAGAGAAGGAAGAGGTCCAGCATGTTTATGAGAGCAACCTTTGATGAAAGATGCTTTGAAGAGCATAGCTATAATGAGGGGAAAAATCCTGCAACAGAAACCTCAGTAGGAAAAAGATTTTTGTTTCATTCCAGCTGTGTCTTTCTTCCATTATCTGACCAGCTGAAACCCCACTCCTCTGAAGTGAATCTTTCCCACACAGTCTGGAAATCAGTGGTCATCAGCATGGCCATACATTTTGATCTTTCTTTTCCGGTAAACAGAGGAAGTTCAAAGTCTTCTCTTCAACTCCCCCACACTGCTGTAAGACCAAAAGCCCCAGTGCTATGAAAGAGTGAGGCAGGAATAGTTAGCTTTTGTTTATGAAGAGAAATAGAATAATGTAGATATAGTGAAATAAGTGTGTTTCTTGGCATGATAATACACTTTGTATGTAAAATTTATTTCCCAGAATAAAAGTATTTTTACTGTGGACTCACTAGCTCTACAAGAAATTTTTCTTCAGGAATAATCCCTCCACTCTGAATGCAGATAAACTGCTTAATGGGGAGCAGTGTCTTCATAGTATGTGCACCAGCACAGCTGGGGAACTATGGGAACTCTCCTATCCTCTTCAGACACTTTTCTCCATAAGCAAATCCTTTTAGTGTTTGGGTATGTGTGTTTGAGAAAGAAATAAGAGAATATTCTTAAATCAGAATTACCCAAACCCCAAATATTATAATCTCATGAAAGTATAATCTACTTCTATAAGATGTGCAGCCCTCCAAACTACTCACTGCTCTGTGAAGACCAGTAGAGGAGCAGTGGAGCTCCTGAGAACCTGATATTTCATGAGCATCCGAATGCATGAACTCAGATTTCCTACTGCTCTGTATCGTGCTTTAGCAACTGTGGTGCCAAAGAAGACAAAGATCCAGTCGAACCTTTCTCATTGATGTGACATATACAGGTAGATCTTCAGGGGTGTAACACCATGTAAACTCCTGATGCCTATAAGGGTGTCCCTTACAGATTCACATCTAGCTTGCTGATCTCCCAATTTCAGACAAAGTGAAGGTTTCAACACAAATCAGTATTTGCATAGAACACCAATCTTGAAGCTAGCACCACTTAGGATAAGCAGGAATGGCCCATCCCAAGCTGTGGTACCCATTCAGAAAGCTTCAGAAGTTAGGCTGGCAAGGGCTGGTTGGCCTTCAATAAACCCCACATATCTTTTCCAGCCTAGTCTGGAAAGCAAAATGGGGGAAATTAACAAAGTAAGTGAACATTTGAAGTTTAACCTAATTTTTACTCGGTTTTAATTGAAGAGACAGTGACAGTACTGCCCAATCTCTTTCTTGGACAGCTTTCAAAATAATTAGGAGGTCTTTAAATTTAAAAAAAAAAAAAAAAAAAAAAAGCAGCTGAGAATTGCTGTGCTGGAAGGACTTCATCCCAGCAGAGAAATGTGCAACACTGGAGGCAGAAACTCAGAGCCATAGGGAGAACTGAAGCCTGAGCAACACAATGCAGAGGGCAAAGTGACAGAGGAACCATTATGAAACCCAGGTAAAAGAGGAGACTTTGAAAAGGACAGCAGCTTTGTAATCCCTCCTACCCAAAATACAGAAGAGCAGCACGGAACGAGGGAGACAGACTTCCTCACATTATCAGGAATGATAAAGGACTTCCCATTAAAAAGCAATAAAGAACAATTAAACCCTATGGGAAGGCGGAAGAAGCAGGAGGGGCAGCAGAAGCCTCGATGGCAGGCAGCTGCCCATGGACACGTAGCGATAAAAGCAAGTCCTCATCCTTCAGGGGGTCCTGCCCACCTGGGCACCGCAACCTCTGCCGGGGGGCATCACCCTACACCAAGCCACAGCGCGGACAAGCCGGGGCTGTCAGCCACACGCAGTGTGCTGGGTGTTGGTTCTTCGTGGGACTGGGGAGAGGTGGCAGCAGCGTGTGCGTGTATATCGCGTAGGCTCTGTGTTTCTGTGTGTGGAGGGGGGGGGGGAGAGCAGTGTGCATCCCTAGTTAGGCAGGAGATTGGGCTTCGAGTGCGCATCCCCGGCCGGCGGTTAGTGCAGGGCTCTGCGTGTGCACGTGGATGTGCGTTGCACACACACCACCTGCCCGGGGGCTGCCGCGAGCCGTGCGCGCTCTGCTCCCCTTACCCGTGCCGTACCGCGGGGGTGTGCGAGTCACCGGGCGAGGGGGGAAGGGAGGGTCGGAAGGGTCGCCGGGGTCTCCCCGCGTGCTCCGGCCGGGAGCGGCCGTGCCCCCCCGCCTCACCGCCGCCGCGCACAGCCGCAGACACGGGCGGCCGCCGGCAGCCGGCAGCTCGCATGCAGCCGGGGATTACAGCGGGGCGAGGGCAGCGCGGGCTCGGCTTTTCTCGCCCCCCCGCCCCGCTTCCCTCCCGCTCCCCCCGCTCCGCCCGCCGGCCCCAGCAGCTCGCCGCGCCGCTCGCTCGGCGGCTTCGCGTCTCCGGGGGGTAGGAGGGAGATGCCTTCGCCGTGGTTTTTCCAACCCCAGCCCTCTCCGTGCCGGGGGGGGCGGTGATGTGGATCCGAGAATGTAGAGCAAAGCCCTCCCCGGGAAGGAGCGACCAAAACAAACGTCTCGCCGTGGCTTTGGCGGCCGCGCAGTGCCCGGGGAAGCCCGAGCAGCCCCTGCCAGCACTGGGGAATCCCTCCTCCAGCCCCCGGCGGTGCCCCGGGCGCCCGCGGAGCAAGGTAAGCGGCGGGGCATCCCTCCTCCCGCCAAGGGCTGCGTTTTGCTTGTATTCTTTTGTATTTTTTTATTATTATTATTATTTAGATTTATTATTATTATTATCATTTTTAAGAACCCGAGTCATCTACGCCTCCCGAACAGCTACGAGTTGCGAGGGAGGCGAGAGCTGCCCCCGCGGGATGCGTTCCCTCGGGCCGGGGGGAGTGCGGGGAGCCCCGGGGAGCCCCGGGCTGCGGGCGGGGGAGCTCGGCGGGGCCGCTCCTGAGCGCGGGTTCTCCCCCGTCTCTCGGGTCAGAGAGAGGATAACGTAGTCTTCACGCTGGAGCGCTTTGGAAACCCTGCCTTGTGTTTTTGTTCCTTCGGCGCTGCTAAAGCGGTGGGAAATGGCATATCGTAGTATTCTGCCTCCTGCCGTGGGTGAGCTTTAAAGATAAAGGCTCGTCGTTTGTTTCCAATGCTTTGGTGGAGCCGGGGAACCTGATGATAGAAACCCTCGGTGTTCTTGGTGGATAGCTGCCATCTGAATTAACCCAAGTGCCAGGTGACTGAAAATTCCCTCTCCCAAAGCTGGAAATACCGGAGCACTGTGTTTGTCTAAAATATACCGGCATACATCCTCTCCATAGATACATCGCATGCTGTCATGGCTTTAAACACCCAGCGTCTTTATAACTGGGCATGTTCGCCGCATGGCTCCTACAAACCATCCAGTCTACCAGCATTTCAGTGGCTGTGTGAAGGTGGACTGTTGTACATCCCCAATGTATGGACCACATTCATAGTTGGACTTCATTCAATTCAAGTTACGTAATGTTTAAGATATAAATAAGCAGTGTATGTGCAGTTCCTTGGACATTTTCATTCATTGCATCTATGACCATCTATATAGGATTGCTGCCAAAATTGTCACTTTTTAAATGTTTGGATGAAAAAGGAAGTGTCAGTAGCATCAGGTGGAGGCAGCAGTCCTAAGCAAACACACAGGCAGGCAGACTTTGCCGCTTAAAGGACACCTAAGAGAGAGATCTTAGTGACCCCATCCTGTAGCCCTGAAGAGGCGGCTTTGGGAGAGAAAGACAAACAGCAATGTTGGACAGGCTGGGGAGAGAGAAAAGCCTTATCTGCTGATATTTGGTTTTAAAAACAGTAAGCTTGCTCAGCTGACAAGTTGTATCCAGGTTCGTGCAGAGCCTCAGGTCTGGGCTAGGTGTGAGTCTGACCTAGCTCAGTGCAGCCCTGTGCCGGGCAGTCGGTAGCGCTGCTTGGAGGTCTGCTTGTCTGCTGTCACCTGAGGTGTGCTGTTAGAGCTCTGGAAGTCTTTGCCAGGGAGAAGAGATACACCGCATGCAGAAAGTTTGTTGCGAGTCCTTAGTGCTGCTTCCTTTCATTCAAACAATTCCTGATGCACAGACCCCTAGTTCAGCCTTACCGCAACTTGCAGCTGCCTTTTTTCATATGGTGCTTCCACATGCAGCCCTCACCACAGTGTGCACAGTGCAGTAACCTCCTTTCTCATCTGGACGTTGTCACGGAGCTCAGCAGGGTGGCCTCATTCAGACACACAGACAGTAAAAGTGAAAACAACTCCAGCTCAAGATGAAGGAGAAGCACTGTTTGGAGCAGCATGCTTCCTTCTTAGCATCCCCATTGGCTTCAGCATTTTGAAAGGCACTGTTGCCATAAGGATGCCACATCAGATGTATTTATTTATTCATATTCAGCCTTTTTTCCAAAGTACAAGTTAATCGGTAAATTCTGGCTTGCCATTCAAGGCAAGGCGAGGAGTGGAGATTTGCAACAGCTTTCCTTTCAATGTTTGGGATTTTGCCAAAGCTTGCTACTGGGACTTTTAGAAGGAAATCTTGATCTTATGTGACTTCCTTGGGCTTCGTGTCTGTACATGTGCAGGTAAACTGTTCTTCAAGGCTCTGCTATATTTAAAGCTACCTGCTGGAGGACACTGCAGCCAGCACTGGCCTCCGCATGTTGTCCTTACGTAAGCAGCGCTGGGGAGCAGCTGCCTGCTCCCCAGGCTGAGGGGCTGGGAAAGAGGGGTTTGGTCAGCAGGCACAAGTTCCTTATGAAGCAGTAGCTGAGGGTCTGCAGTGCTGGAGGACCTGTCTGCAGACCCTTCTGGAGGGCTTTGCTGCCCGAGCACAGACCTGCTGCTCCCACAGGCAACATCGAGAGGGAAAGCCTGGAGCCAGAAAGGAAAGCACTGAAAGTTGCGAGCTATTCCAGCTCAGCTTTGTCTGGGCAGATATACAGGCGTTCTAAGAATTATTATTTTATGAAATATATTTTGAGGGATTCTTGCGTAGTACCTCTGAGAATTTAATTTCTTGTATTTTGTAGTAAATCTTGGGGACATATGGTTTTAACTCACAGTTTAGCAAGTGGAAATGAATGTCTACTTCCTAACCATAATTTCAACTGTTAATCAAAATAAACTTTATGATTTTTAATTGCAGAGAACTCTTAAAGATGTACAGTAGTGTTTTGTGGGATATTGTGCAAACAAATTGCTTGGCACATCATAGCCTAACTTTATTCCTGTTGTAAATGTAGTGTTCTGTAAGTCCCACAGTGTTATTCTTGCTATATGAAGAGGATTTGGAAGGAATTTCATTATTGTGACTTTTTCTTAAGTGGTATATGGCTTTGGATATTACACTGCATGCTGTAATAAATAGACTGCTGTGGTGCTTGAATTCAATTCAAGTAGAATGTATCTATATTCAATTCTGTGATTAAATACTAAAAGTAAGCAGAGAAGCTGAATTCTGGTATTTTATTGACTAGAACTTGAAAGTTTTTTATCTTGGGCAGCTGTAGATATAATGACAGTCCTAGAAAGCTTCGTAAGTCACTAAATGCCATGAAAGATTTAGCTATAGTATGCATCAGACAAGATATTTAAAATCTATTCCGCTTAAAGCTGTCTGTAGTCTCTGTTAAAGGTGGAAATACAGCAAAGGCTATTCTGCTTTTTGTGCATCCTCAAGCTCATTACAGTGCACAAAAGAACTTCAGTCTTATGCTGACATCTTCCTAGAGTTAGAGTTCACTTATTTACTGAACAATACATCACTTTCTTCCAAGGCTTGAGAGCTGGAGTGAGCTAAGTAGTTGTACTCCTGCTTTTTTCACCAGCACTGAAAATATGATGACATCAGCTGTGTGATCAGTAAATAATGAATATTATTTGGAATGCGTTTGTTCATGGATTATGGTGACCGCAAGAGCAATATTGAAGCTATAATGGAAAAGGCTTAGGCCATTAAAATCTGTGGGGTTTTTAATTTTCTTGTTTTTAATGCAGGAAATCTATATTTAGCCATAATGGCAGATCAGCTCTGACTTAGGTGTCTGGCTTCTATATGTTGCTATTCCTCCTCTGGATGACTGTAAAGAGGAGTAGTAACATCACTGCTGGCAGCAGCAAGAGTTAGAACCAACAGTCTATTAGATAATAAATAATATATGTCACACTGGCATAATGCAGCTCTGAGTATTAAGGAGTAGACTGTGATAAGCAGCACTTGCCATCTTTACAAGGAGCAGTGGCAATCTACCAATTTGCCTCACGTAATACTATGATAGTGGGATCACAGTATATTGTGAAATTGTGCAAGGACAGATGCAGTTGGGGTCGAAATGAAAGTGCCAAGCACATCTGTTACCACACGTGACACTGGAGGACCCTCAGTGCTGGTCTCCCCAAGAAGTCACGCTCTTACAAGATATTCTTTGTGCTGCCATTGTATGTGGTTATTACCTATTAGGAAACAGACATCAGCTCTTCAGGTAAAACCCTGTAACAAGGGAGTGAATGCAAAGCTGTGCTGATAATTAACTGAACAAAGCTCTGAAACATAATCTTCTTTGATGACACTGGAGATGAGCTTCTCTCCCTGATTGCCTAACAAGTTAAGAAAGGGAAATCAATTTTGGCAGTACAGTCCAAATACATTTACCTCAGAACATTAATAAGACATCTCAAGGCAGTTCATAAAACAGTTTTTCCCAGCATCTCATTATTTGTTAACTTTTAGAAAAGTAGCAATATTTTAAATACATGAAGATAAAAATAATAAGCAAGCTTTAACAGCTCAAACTGAGTCCACAGTGCTGCTTTTCACAGAGGTTTCAGTAGTGTCTTGCCCTCTTAAAGTGTGAGGTTTGGGTTTACCTGCGGAAGTTGATGAGCTTGTCCCAGTAGGCTGTACTCTCAGATGACTGACGAATCCTACCTTAAATTACTGCCAGACGTTCAGTGTGAATTTGAACGTATCAGAGCGATTGTGGGACAGTTTGAGCAGAAAGTGTTGGCAGGCTGCAGCAGCTGGAAAAATCCCGCTAGTGCATTTAAGCAGACGCAAAACAGTGAACTGGACTAATTAGCCTTGAAATAACAAAGCTACGAATGACAGTATTGTACGTGCTCTTCCAGTGGTTGCTGAGATTAATAGCACACAGAGTTGATCTTCCTTGACAGCAGTGCCACCTAGAAAGTCTCGCTTTCTAGAATGTTTCCATTTCGTGCTTTTTCTGCTCTCGTTGCTGACATAGAGCAAACTTCTTCAGTGGGTAGGCCTTGTGATTGAATTTTGTACTTAGGACAATCCTGCCTACCTATAGCTAGTCATTTCAACCCCTATTTAAGCATTTTGTTAAAGTAGTTGCAGTAGTGCTCAGAATCTTCTGTTCCCCTTGGAGTTAAGAAGGGATGAGATTGTTTGGCTGCTGATCTCCTTGCTGAACCAAAGATGTCTGGCTTTTGTTCATTAGTCCTGTGGTTAGGCTACTTACACGGAAGTGGGAAAATGAGCTCTTAGACCTGTTTTAGGTTAAGATAATGCAAGCAAGTATTCGCCTCTCATAATGTGAGATTCCCTCCAGGCAAAGGGTTGCTTATACTGTGCAGCTATGGATCCCTTTCTAACGCACCTCACTGGGAGGGTGTTTTCTGTCCACGCTACCATCCTAAGTCTTACTGGTAGCAGCAGCAGAATATGACGTATGAACCAGGCAATTAGGTAAACGGGTTATTACCACCAACCACCTCCTCTAGGAGCATTTTATACATCAGACCTTGCTCAGTTTTTTCTTGAAGGGCTGTTCTTTATGCATCTCCTATAAAAGGAGGCTTCCACTTGTCGAATATTATTTGGGGGAGTTGTCTCCATTTTGATCCTGACTGTATAGTGGGCCTGGATGGGAATTCAGAGTGCTTCCTTCTGACTGTGATTCTGCTCTAGAGATTCCCATATCCTTCTTTGAATGTCAGTCTTGCATGTTTAATATTAGAAGCTGTGAATTAATGGCTCTGATCAAGCAAATTTTTAAGGGGATGCTGTGACTTTAAAAAAATACATTTTGGTTTGGGAGAGGTAAATAAATACGCTTATAGCAGCGTTTAAATACAAATTTTCATTTGGTCTTAATTTCAGAATTACAGCAACTACCACTGTTGCATGGCAGCGTGCATGATAGAAAGTGCTCATTTGTTCTGTTCTTATTTCAGTTTAGGGTGTGAAATATCAATACTCTTAGTATCTTTTACCCTTAATTTTGATGTTCTGCTTTCCAAAACTTACACTGTTTCCATCCATGGTAAGACTAAAAAACACTATGAAATTGAAGTGTCTTCTCTACAGAGTTAAAGTGAAATTCCTAAGGACAGCACTCCCATACCCAGACCCCAAACAGGTTTTCTTTTGTGCCGTATGGAGGACCAAACCACCTTAGATAAGGTCAGCTGTCAAAGCTCTGCTTTCTGGATGACCACCAGGCAGAACAAGGTGAGAAATTGTCACAGGCCTCATGTGACAACTTTTAGGACTAGACTGAGTTTGTTTTGAGGCATTCCATAGGTTGAGCTGTGAAAATGTTGAAGGGCTGGACTCTCCCAAATCAAGTCTGTGCTGACATTTGTCTTAATTTTTTCTGATAAAAGCTTTTTTTGTGTGTGTTGACTTGCTGATGTTATGACCTTGGAGACATGTTGGGACATTTTCACTTGTGTACAAACGAACTTGTCAAAATTGCATGATCCAGAAATGCAGGCCTTGATTAATTGCTTCCAGATTCAGTGCTTCTGTGAAGCACCTGAGATAGGAACATAGGCTGTAATAGGGTCATTGGATTGAGACAAGCATCTCTTGAGTAAATATACTCTCCTCTAAGTGAAAACTTCAGGCATATCTCTTCCTATCTGTTGTTTAGGTAGGTCTCAGCCTACCATTTTTCAAAAAGGGATAAAATCTGACGCTTCTCAGTTTGTCTTGTTTCTTCAGACATTGTGTATATAGTATAATATTGTATACTGCATAATATTTCACTGCCTAGAAACCCACAATAATAGTTCAGTACCTGACTGTGCAAGCTTTTATTGAAGAGAACAAAAAGACATCTGTGAAGTTCTTCAGTGCTTTCAGCTAACTGGCAGCAGTGTTATTGGTAGGGAGCAATGGAAGATGGAATTTAACAGAGAGATACAAGATTCCAGGCTTCAAGTAGCCCTAAAACTAGTTATTTTAGGACATCTGGTTAGAACAGTGCTTCTTTAAGAGCAATAGGAATGTTAAAAACCTCATCCATCATTTTCGTGCACTACAGTGCAAATTGAAAAAAAAAATAAGCTAGTAAATAAATGAGTTGTGATTCAAAGCTCTAACTTATTAATGTATTTCACTCATTACTATATCTTGTACATATCATATCAGTACATCCTCAAAGAATTGTATGGAAGCACTGATCAAAACTGTGGATCCAAAGTGCTAGCCAGGATATAAATACATTGTCTGACTTAGCCCTGAAGTGAGCCCTGATCTTACATAATCGCATTTCTGTAATATCTGGTTGTTTGAAATTAAAGAAAATGATCTGCCATTCGGCCTTGTACTGCTGTGTGACAGCTCCTCCACTCTGAAATTTCCAGGGAAGGCTAAATATGCAGTGAAAGACAGTATCTTTGGCAAAAGCAATAACTTAGCTCTTAGCAACCAATTGTAAACATAAATAGTAAAGTGCGGCCATCACAGACAATTACACCCTCATCAAGAGATGCTCCAACATGTACTGCAATGGAAATGCAACTGTTTTTGTAAGCTGAGCAGGAACACACCATAATTTTTTGATAAGAATCGGATAGCCATGCTTGTCAAAAGCAAAAACGGCAGAGTATTATTAATAAGGAAAAACGGAGGACTAGAGTTAGTCAGGAAAAAAGGCTGATGATGATCTTAATTCAGCACTGGGACAGACTGTGAAGCTATTACAGTATATCAGATGCTCTGAAACAAAGGTGGTCACTGGAATTCCTTTGCACTCAGTGCCTTCATGAGCATTTTTCATGCAGTGGGAGCACAAACCAAACATCAAAAGAATCCATGAAAAGATGAGTTCTGTTAGTGCTGGATGGATGTATATGCGTGTGGTCCGTAAGGCTGAAAGAAAAAGTGCAGAATAAGGGTTCATGCAGTGTATTTTAGTTGTGATAGCATCCATTCATCACTGATATGGTGTCTAAAAGCTCAGTATTTGCCCAGTGGGTTAAGGACATACTCAGATGGCCTATTTTGCTCAGCATTACTTTCTGTCTGTGTTGGCTTTGCAGGCACCTGAAGCTGGGCAATAGGTTGTCAAGTCATTCACTGCTCTGTTGAGTCCTTAGTCCAGTATGAAGGGGTGTTCCAAAGCCTGCTCTCTGTGAGGTTCTGCTCAAAAAGGGCACTCGAGGCCCTAAGAGTCTTGAGGTAAAATCGCACTGATTGCTGTTAAGTGTTCTGCATTTGGTTTAAAGTTGTTCACATCATCCTTAGTGGAGGCTAGGGCTCACGTGCAACACTTTACTGGAGGACAGCTGAAATAAGTAATTAATGATATTTGTGTGTATTAAAATATCAGATAAACCAGAACTACCAAACTTACGTGACTGCAAAATTTTACAAATATGTAAAATATATTATGCCCTCCCTCCTTTTCCTGTCTTCTGTCTCCTCACCTATTTCTGTCTGACTTTTCTTATACAAGGTCCTTAAGGAATATATAAAGCCTCTGAGCACAGTGCTCTTCATTAAGTTCAGCTCATCCATCTAAAAGACACTTCTGCGCTCAAGACAGTGAGAACAGGGAGCTACCAGACAGACTGATTTCAGTGTTTTGAAAAGTTCATCTATAAAAGGCCCCATCTTTTTTGAATGTTTCCTGCAGATCTCTGGGACTCATACAGCCAGTATGAAATTCTTCAGATACCAAAAATAAATCATCTGTGAAGTCTGTTATGAAATAGAAATAGTCATCCTTTTAGACCAGTTAGCCATACTAACACCCCAGAGTTTGTTTGCAGGGTTTAGTTTCAGAAAATCTTGCCTTCCATAGTCCAGTCTTTATATAGATATAAGAAAAGCCCACAAAGCGAAAGCTGCAATTTCAAATTAGCTCAGGGAGGAACCCAGCTCTCTTAGTCTCTACCATGGTTCTGGTCATTCCCATAGTCTGACACAAGCCACTGCTTGCAGAGAAACTCAATCACTGGGGGTGATGAACTGAGGTCCCATCTTTGCCCCTTCCGGCTACGTGATTTAAGTGGATTCATAGAATCATAGAATTGCTCAGGTTGGAAAAGACCTTAAAGATCATTGAGTCCAACCGTGATCTAACCATACTACCCTACCAAACAACCCTCCGCTAAATCATGTCCCTGAGCACCACATCCAAATAGTTTTTAAACGCATCCAAGGATGATGACTCAACCACCTCCCTGGGGAGCCTATCTCAGTGCTTAACAACCTTTTCTGTAAAGAAGTGTTTCCTGATATCCAACTTAAACTTACCCGGGTGCAACTTGAGGCCATTTCCCCTCATCCTGTCACCAGTGAGAAGAGACCAACCCCGCTCTTACTGTCAGCACCTTTCAGATATTGGAAGAGAGCAATAATGTCTCCCCTCAGCCTCCTTTTCCCCACACTGAACAGTCCCAGTTCCTTCAGTCTCTCCTCATAGGGCATATTCTCCAAGCCCTTCACAAGCCTTGTTGCCCTTCTTTGGACCTTCTCCAGCACCTCAGTGTCCTTTCTGTACTGAGGTGCCCAAAACTGAACACAGCACTCGAGGTGAGGTCTCACCAATGCAGAGTACAGGGCAGGATGACTTCCCCAGTCCTCCTCACCACACCATTCCTGATACAAGCCAGGATGCTGTTGGTCTTGGCCACCAGGGCACACTGCTGGCTCTTGTTCAGCCCACTGTCAATCAGTACACCAAGGTCCCTTTCCATCAGGCAGCTTTCCAGCCACTCCTCCCCAAGCCTGGAGGGCTGCCTGGGGTTGTTTTGACCAAAATGAAGGACCCAACACTTGACATGACTGAAACTGATACAGTTAACCTTGGCCCATGGATCCAGCCAGTCATCTGAAGGACTTGAACCCTAGTGCAGACACAGCTATGGACTGTCAGAGCTCAACTTCTTTGCTGCACTTGCGTTTATATGCTCCTGCATATGGATGTGAATCTGAGAAATGTGAGTGTTGCTTAGGATTACTATCTGACATGTTTCCTGGCACTTCTCTGCCTTCAGCTTATCAATTCTTAATTCTGTGTGATGTGACTCCTGTCAGGGTGGGAAATGGAAATAATGATTACCTCATTTGATTTATTTTTTTTTTTTCTTCAGCGCTTTAGCTATGATCTCAGCCATTTTTTAAAGACTGAATTTAAGGGAAAACACTATTAATTAAGATATCTCAGCTCACCATTAGGAAATTGCAACTCTTCATTTTTTTGAAACAAAAAACAGAAAATTGATAAATGTGATGAGAGAAGTCAGTGGTTAAGGAACAGTACTCCAGCCTTAAACAAAGCTACTGCCCATTACCTGACATCTCAGTTACACTGAACTTTTTAGAAGCATTAGCAAATTATTATTTTCCTTGTGCTGGAGCCAGGCTCTGTTTCCAGAGAAAGAGCACTCCTCTGCCTGGAAGCGACTCTCTTTGGAGCAAGGTCATGGACTTGTGGGTACAGCTTGGCCAGTGGGTGGAAAAGTCCCAGCTCTTGGGCCAGCTGGCACGGTGACCTGGGTCTGTGTGGTTAAACTCATGTAGACTCCAAAGCAGATGGCTGCATGCAGACCGCTGACTGAGAGCAGACCTTGAAGCATGCTGACTCTCCAGCCATCCTTGCAGATTATTTGGGAAAGTCCTAATTGCGCTGTGCCAGGCGGTGTCCTGGCCGTGCAGTGGCACAGGCAACTGAGTTCCTCTGCCGGAGGGTTTCATCTGCTCCTGTGGATGTGCCTATCAAATGTGATAAAAATGCTAATGACTCTGAAAAGAAGCAACTGTCTCAATTTGAGCAGCCAAAATTATTGGATACTTCAGGCATCTCCGACCTTCATTTCTCCCTTATAAAGAAAGGGTAATAATGAGCTGATATTGATGTTGAGATGGTAAACTCTTGGATGCCTTGGAAGGTCTCAGATAGGATAGTGAGAGCTCCCTGAGGGAAATACATCAGTGTGCATACAGTGCTGGGTTCACAACAGGACGTGCTAAACAACATTAGAGGACAAATAGTGAATGAGAAAGATAAAAAGAAATGGTAAATAATTACCCATTCATGTAATACTGAAAGGACTGGTGTGGGGGGAAATCATACCATTAAAGTCTGCATGCATATGGTGTGGGGGAAGAAATCTAACCTTCATTCTGGCTTTCCCTAGGTTCTGACTAGTAGTCTTCACAATTTTAACTTTATTGAATGCAAAGATTTGGTTTTGATTTGGAAGAGTTTTATTCAATATTATTGGTATTTACCTGCAAAGTCATTTAATTACTGCATGGAAGGAAACTTAGTTTTATGGGGGGTTGCTCTTAGTATGCATTTTTGTTATGATTCATGTCCTTCTCTACTGAGTGCTGTGCAGTGCTGAGCAGCAGAATGGCTTTGCCTGCCGAGGGCTAAAAGCGTTTCTCACTTTGCCCTGGTGGGAAAGGTGCATGGTGGATTTGCATTCAGCCAGAAGGCTGAGGCATTAAACCAAAAAATATTTTAAAACCTTCCCAGGACAAAAATTGCAGTGTCTGAAAAGTTAGTAACAGTACCTAAAAGCCAGAATAGTTATTTAATGAAGGGTTAAGGTAACTTTGATTGTATAGTTTTGTTGCAGTTGAAGATCTGGTGATTTCTTTTGAAATTCATAATGTGGATTGTAAAGTTAAATATGTTTTGTGTTGAAAGTAGAGGCTCTTAATTATATTTTTGCTAAAGGCACAGTTAGAAACAGGCTCTGTAGTTCAGGTCTGTGGGAAAAACTGCACAGGAGGAAATTTAAAAAGTGTATGTTAGCAGAAAGCAAAAGGAGGTGCGAAGAAATGTGCTTAGGAAATAGACTAGAAGGATTTTTTTTAAGTCATATAGTCTATGGGTTGTATATGATGAAATGAGCTCTATAAAAAGGCAAAAATAGCCTTCGTTTTTGAAGACTCTGCATCTGAGGAGAAGCTTTTTATTTTTGATCTTTCATAAGTTCTGTATGTCCTGACTGCGAGCACGTACCTTGGTATGTATCTATATACATGGCACCTTGGATCCAGTTTTCTGAGCACAGACTAGATGTTGTTGCACTTCTGACTTCCATATGACTGCAGTTAGCCAGGATTTTTAAAGCTTTTTAGAAAAGCCACACTTCCTCAAGTAGGAAGAGGCAACCGATAATTATACTGTCAGATTAGAAAATGTTTTATCAGTTGTAGACCAGCATTGGTGACACTATAATTTTGCATTGTTAAACAAATTTGTGTGGTAACCACACTGCATAAAAGCTAAAACAGTGTGTACTCTGCCTATCTTTAGTTTTGTAATCAGAAAAGCAAAGGAGTGCTCAGTTAACCTAGGATTAATCACATCAACCGCTTGACTTCTACTGTTTTACTCTGTATTGCTAATACTCAAGAACAGATATTAATAAGAAAAGAGAAGATATCTCTGAGATTCAGGAATGAATAAACAAGTGAAGCCTTGTAGAAATTGCCTGAAGACTTGACTGATTTCATGGAGAATGACAGAAGCTCTTTACGAATTTCTTAAATTCTTGTGTTTTGTTATGTAAGATGTCCTTAAAGGGAGAAACAGAATTGTGCATTAAAGTCTGAAAACATTTTTTCATAAAAGGTTGTGAGTACTTCTTCCATGTATAAATATCCTCTTACAGCTGCTTAGTGTTTGTGTGATGGTCTCTGTCAGAAGGTGGATAAATGCATCACGGACCACCAGGAGATGCTTAAGCGACAAGACATGGTAAAGATCTGAGTCCCCTCATCTACTAGGGTACTAGAAGGCAGTTGCTATATTTTGACTCTGAATGAACTTAATTTATGGGGCTCATTGATGCTGCCCCATAGCTTTCAGTGCAGTGGCAGCAAGTGCCCAGGTGCAAAGTTCTTGGAGTGTAGGAAGCCACCTGTGCTGTAGCTCCAAAGTCCCCCTCACCCCCTACGTCTCTTTGCATCTAAGGCAATGAGGAGGAGGGTAAAATCAGAGAAAAAAACAACAGAGCCTAAGGGGAAGAAAGCTAAAAACACAACCGAAAGGGATGCATATTATGTAATCCGACTCATGCCAGGTCTTTGGTTTTGATACAACATTTATCTTTGCAAGTGAACTTATCACAGTATTTTTTTTATGAATGAAGGTAAATGTTACAGGCTTAAACCCTTATGTAAATAGACAGAGAGGTGCACTTGGTAATCAAGAGAGATTTACATTGCAGTGCTGGAGGTAGACTGGCAAGAGGAACAATCTTTTGGACCTTATGTGTTTTAAGTTCGGTTTGACAGTGGAAGTGCAAGCAAGGTAGTGGATAAGAATTGTTAGGCTGATGTGCTGCAAGATTCCATTAATTGCTGCTAATTTAATTTTTTTTTTTAAAGGAACAAAACCACAGCAAACCTATTTAGCTCACTGGTACAATCTGCTATCACTCTGCTTCTACAGCATCTAGGAATTTTGCTGTGCTTTAAATCTGGGTGGCTACTATGATTTTTGAGTATAGAAATAGAATGGGGAGGAGGCTGTTATTCTTCTGACTTCATAAATTGAGCTGTAAATACATGCATTTTCTGGCTGCATTTCTGTGTTTTTGGCTGTTCCATGTACAGAGGTTAACAACACAGAGCATTATGTACTTAACAGAAAACGCATCTATAAATGTAAATACTACTCCACTGGGCAGCTTTCTAGGGAACTTTCCTTTTCCCTGATGTTTTTGGACTTGGAAGTCAGTTAATACCATATCTCTGCTAATATCACATGGGGCTGAGCCTTACTATTAGTTTATCTGTTCATGGAGGATAACTTTTGAAGTTACTTATAACAAGGCCTAGCAATCTTAATTTTATACTTGGAACTTTGTCAGCCCTGTCATAAGTATGTCAGATATCACATTGAAATAATTTGATTTTTCCCGAGTACTTTCGGAGGAGGATTATTTTGGATCCTTACTGCTCTAATGAGGATCTTTGTGACCTTCTAATTTCCTTTCAGATTTTCACCTTCCTTTCATGGCGAGTTTGTACCCATTGGTTCTCGTGCCATCACAGTCCTTTAATAGAAACAGTCCTTTTCCCTTTCTGGTGTTTACTCCTGATGTATTTATAGATAACAGTCCCTCTTATCACAACCTTCATGCTTATTCTGCAAAGAGGATCAAATTCTTGTTCATATCAAATACTTTTTTAAAGCTGCAATTATTGCACTTCAAAAGGAGAAGCAGACTGTTGAACTGATGAGTTGCAGAGAACGGGAGGAGGAGACATGAATTCATGGAAATTCCTAAGGAGTACCTTCCTGCTTTGTAAGAGAAGCCGATCAAAGCATCCTTAATATTCTTCCCTTTGGGTCATGATACCATTGCTAGGTTATTATTTAAGTACCGTGTCAGATAATCAACCTTAGTAGGAGTGGTGGGTGTGGGTAGGTTTCCTTCCTGTTTCATACCGACATTCCAGATTTGGTGGTGAACAGCTGCACTTCAGAGTTCTTTGCAGCACTATGTACAGTAAGTGCGGATTAACTTGAACATTACTAAAACTGAGATTACTGATGGCTGTCATGCAGTCATGTCACTTTAGCAGCTTAACAGGTGAACGAGTGGGACAGAAAAGAGCCTTTCTGAGCCTTTCTAGTGGTTGGCGACCCTGCCCATGGCAGGGGGATTGAAACTAGATGATCTCTGAGGTCCTTTTCAACCCAGGCCATTCTACGATTCTGTGATTCTATGATTTTATGATTCTGTGATGAGCTATGAAACAGCATACACAAAGTCCTTGCCTATATAACCCGTATTAACGTTCAGTTAGGTTTGGAAGAGTTAGGATTCTTTAGACCAAATAGGTTGGGAAATCAGCAGTGTTTGGAGATACAACATTTGACTTGTCAGAATGGAAATTATTTGGTGTGTAATTTTTAGCCATGAAAAAATATGGTAAGTAAAGTTTTGGAATTTGGAAAGGGAAGCAGTTTCATTCAGTTTCAGACTGCATCTCCCAGATTTGATTTTCAGTAAAAACCAAGGGAGGCCCCACTACTTTTTTTTTTCCTTACATATATTTCTAAGATCTTTCTAGTAGACTACCTCACAAATTAATTGTTAAGTAATCACATTTAGCTGACATTGCTGTATCAGAAACTGATAGAACAAATTCTCTGTACAAACTTCTGATTTTCACAAAAGCAAATTCCTGTGTTGTTGTGTTTTTTTTTTCCTTTGCTGAAACACAGTGGTCTTACCCATACCAGTCATTTCAGTGGTTCTGTATACTACCACAAAGGAGTCTCACTGTAGAAAGAGCACATTGCCATCATTATATTTTCATCTGCACATGAAAGAGTTGAAGGAGAAAGAGTGAGCATCTGGAGGAATATGTTCTGCCTTGCAATATTCTAATTTTTTATCTTTTTCAGCTGCAGGGATGGGTCAGTCTATCTGAAGAGGACTCTATCCAAACATTTGCAGTCTCCAAGCTCATTCTCCTAAAGACTCTGGCATTACAGCTGCACCCTTTTCACAATGGCTGAGAAGGCTCCACCAGGGATCAACAAAAAGTCTTCAAGGTCGACCCTTTCCCTCCCTCCAGAACCAGTGGAGATCATTAGGAGCAAAGCCTGCTCGCGGAGAGTTAAAATAAATGTTGGTGGGATCAACCATGAAGTGCTGTGGAGGACTTTGGACAGACTTCCAAGGACACGATTAGGAAAGCTCAGAGACTGCAATACTCATGAATCTCTGCTGGAAGTATGTGATGACTATAATCTAAATGAAAATGAGTATTTTTTTGATCGACACCCAGGGGCTTTCACTTCCATTTTGAATTTCTACAGGACAGGGAAACTACACATGATGGAAGAAATGTGTGCTCTTTCTTTTGGCCAGGAGCTTGATTACTGGGGGATTGATGAGATATATTTAGAGTCTTGCTGCCAGGCAAGATACCATCAAAAGAAAGAACAGATGAATGAGGAGCTGAGGAGAGAGGCAGAGACAATGCGGGAGAGAGAAGGGGAAGAGTTTGACAATACCTGCTGCCCAGAGAAGAGGAAGAAGCTCTGGGACTTACTGGAGAAGCCCAACTCATCTGTGGCAGCAAAGGTAGGATAAATAGTATGTTAAATGCACAGAAGGAGAAAATTATGTCATCACTCACATATCTGGCATCTGTGTTTCACTAAAATATTTAGAGAAGAGAAGGATCTAAACGTCTATGCACCATGAAGTAAATACACCCAAATCTCTTCTAAAACCCACTGAAATCAGCAGAAGGATTCCTGTTGACTTCAGTTGTTTTTAGGCAAACGCTGCATTTGTTGTATGTAAACAGAAACATCTGTGCAATTGTTAATGGACTTCACATTAACTCCAAGATATAAATTTGTCCACAGAACACTAATTACTTCTTAGAAATGCATTTGGTTATGAGAAACATGTTCTATTAAGCCCACATTTATCCATGATAGTGTTGATATTTTGTTACAGGCATTGTGTAGATGTGATATCCCTGACTCAAAAGATGTGCTAGATGTTAAGATAATCAAAGAGCAGCATCAACAGCTGCTGTCTGTCATGGTTTTATATTGGGCGAGGATTGCAGTGTTTTCCCTTATACTGTATTTTTTCAAACAAGAGTTGATTTATTGAAGTATTAAAGCATGTGTATATAAACACATGTATATGTATGTATGCATGCATATTTGTACATACAAATATATATATATTATATATATAATATGCATGTTATATATATATTCAGTCAGATGAGGAAACATTCTCTTGAAGCCCTGTTCCAGTACCACTGTCTTTAAACAGGCAAACTGCTGAAAGTGACAAACAGTGGAAAAGTTTCCCTTTGCAGGACTGTGTACACACACGGTGAGATTTTGGTGCTGCTATTTAGAAGACAGATTGCCTTGCTTCTTCAGGGACTTCACTGTTCTCTTTGTGATGTAGGGTACTGTTAAAGGTGAGGAAAACTGTGGATGCTTGTCTCCAGTTTGAACCACTCAAGACTGAAAGCATTCAGGATATACGTGTTTGTGTTATGCTTAACTATGGCTTTGTTTTCTTATGTCATTAATTTGTTATTGGATGCAACTCCACTGGACTAAGGTAAGCATTGAAGTATGTTGGTGGAATGGACAAAAAACAGAGTCCTGGCAAGGATATTTTCTTGCAATAGCAATTTCTTAGTACTGAGATGCAATACACAGCATTTTTATTTTAGTTTTTCATCACGGACTGCATAACTGCTAAGAAGGAACTGAATTTTTTCAAAATTTCATTTATTCAGATGGAATATGAGGTTCATAACCAGATTAAAAGCTAATAGGAGAAGAAAAAAAAAAAAAGTGTGTATTCAGTATATTTTACAACGTGATAAGAATACATTTTCTTCTCTGTAGATCCATATTCCAGGCCATATGTTCCTCTCCAGGAAAAGGAGCAGAGGGGAAGCAGATGGGCATAAGGTGTGCCAGGAAGGGTTCAGGGAGGCCGTGTTGCACTCTGTGATCCCCTGGTACAAGTTAGCCTCCATCAGCCCCCCCAGGGCTTCCTGACACAGCTGCTGCACAGCCTGCGGGAGTCAGGGACCAGCTTCTCAGGCCTACACTGTTCAGAAGACTCCCGATGTGACCTGTAGCAGATCTCCTTCCATCCCAGATGGCTGTAAACGTAAAACAAGAAGCAGCAGCATGGTGGTCCTGAATCTGGCTTCTCACTGGTGAGCAGAGGGGGCTGAGCTCCTGGTGGGGTCACAAAGCTGGAGGAAATTGTGCCTGAGGGGGGACATTGCCCACATGGCACAGCCACAGCTGCATCCTCACCATAAGTGCAGACAGGCTTTGAGGGAGAGGAAATGTAGTGTGTTTGTAGACACACTATTCTCATTTTTATTTTTATTTTTTAACATATAGAAAAAGGCTCAGGACTTCAGACACTAGTTTAAGCAGTGCTTCCCTAAGACTGTTTTGAGTTAGGAGTCATCACAGCAAGATGGAATAGATGAATAGAACAAAACTAAAATAGTGATTATTAAGTTGTCTGTGAACTCTTTGGGTTGGTAGATAAATGCAGAAATACAGAACAACCCAACTTGGACGAGTGCTTGCCACTGACCCAGCTCTTCATGGATCACCATTCCTCATCATGATTTTGCTTGAAAGCTGTTAGACCAACTGAGCTTTTAAGAAAATTCCCCTTTTGTTGCTCAGGCCAGATTTGTCCTCTGGTTTTGCAAATGAAAGTGGCTGTTTCTTTCTTTCTTTTCCCAAGATGATTAAATATGTATTGTTTACCTTTTTATTTCCCTTTTCCCTCATCTGCTTTGATTGCATGTTAATGTTCTATGCTTCCTTGCTACAGGGAGTTTCACATTGCACTTGTGTACATGTTCGAATAGATAACTGGCTTGCATTATTACAATTGCCTTCTGTCTAAGTTAATGCCATCTCATGTGATTCCTGTGACTCTAGCAGCTGGAAGTCACCCTGTTATATGCACTCCATTTCTCTTTCTAGCAATTCTCAGTCTGTAAACATATGTATGAGCCAAAATTATAGTCAGTTACACCCGTGACATCTGAAGGAAGGCTGTAGAATCTTGGCTGAATGATATGGTTACACAGCATAAAAGGAGAGCAAAAGCTGTCACAGCACATTCAGACTCGTGGAACACAAACAAGCAAAGCTGCATGTAAACAAGATATGCTGGAATCAGTCGTACGTGCTCTATCTGGAGCCATTGCAGGCTGTGTTAGGCTCTGGCTGCAGTTCTCATCTCAAGTGTCCGGATAATGTCATTTTCAGATTTCTCATCTATTGTTTCATTATGTGGTAAATTGCTAGTTTGTCCCAGAACAGGAGGCAGAACTATTTTCCTTCCTCTGAAGGAGCAAAAACAGCCAGCCCCCTTCCTGTGAATCCTTTATTGGGCCATGACCCCAGGACCTCCACATCCCAGGGGCAAGGACTTCTCTCCCCTAGTACTGCCATCCCAACCGAGCGTCTGGGAGGTCTGCTGGCATAGAGTAGCATGTCTGGTTCAAGAGTGAGATGGTTCCTAGGAAGGGAGAGATGCTGGCATTTTTAAACTGGAATGCTAGGAACAAAGTTGGAAATATTACCATGGAGCCTAGAATTCAAAGATTTGATCCCTGTCTAACTTCTGATGAAACAGATGAAAATGTGGCAATGTATGTAGCTGTATGAGAGATGCCTGGTCTGTCATTCAGGTGCTGTGTAGCGCCTAAGCAGTTGATAGGAACGGATTACTTTTTAATTTCTTTCATGTAAAAGATTAGGAACGTGAGGTAAACACTCGGGTATGGTTTGGATACGTGGGTGTGCCTTGTTACTTCTGGATTCTGCTAAGATCCCTTCTGGGTCTGATCCAAAGCTTATTGAATTAAGGAGGAGTCCCAGTTTGGAATTGGTATCATAAATTGTGCTTCTGTAGAAGTCAGTGAAGGCTTGCCATTGACTTCACTTACAACAAGGTGAAATACAGCAAGATTGGAGCATAGAAATAGATGTTATTTTACAGAATCTATGACAATAAATGGGAAAGGATGGTTAAGTATGTGTGACAAGGAATGAAAGATATTGATAGTAAGAAAGGAGCATTATAGATCAAATTCTGTTGTTCAACACAGGTACACTTTACTATGTGAGTTTTTTATTTTAGCAAGCATGAGCATGCACTTCATTTCCATCACATGCACATGCACATCAACATCTAGGTATGGCAATTCTCACGTAGTCCTCTCTCCAGCAAAGCCCTCCGTGATTTCAGTAGAAGTTTTGAACAGGAAAGACAAGATTTGTCTCTATTTTCCTGTATTCTCATTCATAAGCTTTTCAAGTAGGATTAAGAAAGAGTTTTGTGCGAGTCTGGCATTTGCCTGAAGGGTAGCACCTGAGATTTTTGACCACTGTGCCACAAGTATTTTGTGAAAACTGAAGAAGGTTATCTTACCAATGTATAGTGCAGCAAAAACAAAACAAAAACAAATTTTGAGACTTTAAGGCAAAGAAGTCTAAAGTGAAATAGACCTTCTCCCAAGAATGGTCCATGGTGCATCCATTTTTTTTTACCAATGTCTTAAGCACCATGGAGATTTTCTTTGGGAAGTTAGAAAAAAATGGAACAACCCATACCTTTGTCTTTTAGTTACAGTTACTAGGCATAAAAGAGTTTCCTTAGAGAAGAAGCAGCTCTGAACAATCTGTCTGTAGTCTGAAGGTCCTCAAGAGACACCAGAATGAGTATTGATTTCAGTTGGGTGTGAACTGACTTCAGCTGGATTGCATAGGTGGGTACAGTGCAGCACCCAGCTGAACTGGGATATTAAGGATAAACCTAGCTGAGTTCAGGCCTTTTCAATGATGCATGTATCATGCATCATATGAATATATGTCTGTTCAGCTTACTTAAGATCCAGAGGGCTTTACTTTGGAGCAAGTGTGAATGATCTGAGGGCTGGAGCACCCCTTCTATGAGGAAAGGTTGAGGGAACTGGGATTGTTTAGCTTAGAGAAGAGGAGGCTCTAAGGAGACCTCATTGCGGACTTCCAGTACTTGAAGGGAGCATATAAACAGCAGGGGGAACGGCTTTTTACAAGGGTGGATAGTGATAGGACAAGGGGGAATGGCTTTAAACTGAGACAGGGGAGGTTTAGGTTAGATATTAGGAAGTTTTTCACACAGAGGGTGGTGACACACTGGAACAGGTTGCCTGAGGAGGCTGTGGATGCCCCATCCCTGGAGGCATTCAGGGCCAGGCTGGATGTGGCTCTGGGCAGCCTGGTCTGGTGGTTGGTGACCCTGCACATAGCAGGGGGGTTGAAACTAAAAAATCATTGTGGTTCTTTTCAACCCAGGCCATTCTACGATTCTATGACGATTCTACACGTACTGCTTCACAGTGTTAGCACATGAGCTCCTACTTCCATTCTTGTTTGTAGAATTCAAGAGCTTGATTCTTTTCTCACATTTGTTTTATATCAAATCCTAAAATAAATAAATATCAAATAAATCCTAAATAAATATGGAATGTTTCCAGTTCAGATGAGATACTATAAATATAATTACTAAGGTCAGAAATAAGTAGAATATCTAGGAAAAGTACGGAGCTTATTTCCACCTAGAGATATTTGACACAGTATCAATCATCTTTCACTATTAGATGTATATGCAAGAGTATTTTAAATTACTTGCAGTTGGATTATCGATAAATATCAGTATCATTTTCCTTTTTTCTATGTTTCAGTATTTTCTACCACAGTTTGGCCCTGTAAATATAACTGAAGAGTAATTGTCTGGGATTGACTCTACAGATCTTTCATATGCAAGTAATTCTTTCTTAAAGCTCAGTATGAATATTAACTGATCAAATACAAATGGTTGTATAAATAAGTTAAAGTCATTAAAAAAATTACTAGTCAGTCACACTCTCTCCCTGATTTTCTCATAACCCCTCTTGATGTACATACACAGAAGGGAAAACTACTAGCAGTTTTACCTCTGCTGCATGGGGTTTACCTTCTTTAAAGTTATGTGAAGCCTGGTGGGATTTGAAGTTTATTCTGTTCCTCTCTCTGCATGGCTCATTTGTCTTTATTTTATGATGCTTTATTTACTTATTTATTTATTTACCTTATATTGCTGGCTGTAACAAGTATTCCTCCTTTGTGAAAAGCACAATGATTTATCAGCTAGCTAGTGTATTGTGGACTGCAGAAGGTATAATTATCCAAAGCCTGACTGGAAATAGTGAGGAGTTTGTGTGCTGCATTTAGTAAGTAACACTATGAGGAAACTATGAAGAAAAAAAAAAATAATAAAAATAAATAAATTAATTAAAATATATATATATATATATATATTTTTTGTTTGTTTTTAATTGAAAATAAGAAGAAGCATTAAGTAGGGGGGATTCAGGCCACTGACATTTATTAGGCTGCCTCATGCATTATGTCTCAGCTTGTCGCACTGACTTGTTGAGGGAGGGCACTCCCAAATGTGTCTGGGACCTGATTCTTATTTTCTATGACTGTTTTACCTGCATTTTGCACCAGCTCTTGTTCCTATTTAGACATTTTAGAGCAGCTTAAGAATGATCTTGGGATAACAGAGAATTAGCAGAGTCATTATGTGACCAGAACAGAGACGAGTGCCATAGAAAACATTTCTGCATTCCATTGCAGCTCCTTTCAAATCAACTCCTAGTCCATCTTGCTGAGTTCACGCAGGGGCAGGCCGTAATGAAGGGCACACTACTGTTCCTTTTGGGTTGATGAACAAATCATAAATGCTCAGAGGACCTCAGGAAAACTTTCAACTGGTTGGATGAATTACAGAGTTACTACAAATAAGAATAGTCTGTACATGGGTGACTGTTTGCACTGAGTGTATAAGGTAGCGTTCAAAAGAAAGGAATATATTTTCTTATGTTTGCATCCTTTGTTTTGTGAACAAAACACTTTTTCTGTAATACGTCCTTTTTTTTTGCTTTAGATGAAAATGTTTTTTTTATCTAGACTTTGCTGTGTTTCTCTTCTATGACAGCTCATCTTTTATGTGCTTTCCAATGTATTTGAAGACCAAGATTGATGATGGCAGAGAATTAAGACTACCATTTTTAGAGCGTATACTGCTTTAATTCCCACAAATATTTATATTGTATGCCTCATAGCATGATAGCATTTGCTGAAGAGGAGTGGTATTTTCTAGCTGACGTGTATGTTGAACTTCTATTTGACTTCTGGTTTCAATTTATTTTATGGGGACCTTGTTACAAGCCGTTATCTGAATGTGTTAACAGGAACAAACAGGAAGTTTGCATTGTCACACCCAATACTTTAAAAGCAAATGGCTGCTGAAACTTAGCTGTGGAAAAAAAATAGGGCGGTCGCTGGTGATAAACATACATCTCCATCTCACCCCAATTTCTGGAGAGGATACTTATTACCTCTCTTTGCTTTTAAGGGGAAGTATTTTTTTGTGTCAAACAATGAAGTCATTCAATGTGATGTGAGACAAAGAGATTGTATTTGATCCTAGTCATTCATATTTAATAACTGAAGTGTCTTAATATCTTGAAATATAAGTGTATATATTGTTTTTTCAATAAGTATCATATCAAGCAACACAGTAGACTGGCAGTAGTTAATTGATTTTGTTTTAAGAGCTTGTGTATGCTTACTGCTGAATTGGTCATTAAAAGATTATTTACCTTCTTTACTTCCTCTGTGAAGTATCATATAACTCATGATTCAGCATTTTTGGTCAGCGTAAGCGTTATGGGAACAGAACTACCATCTGATCCATCTTGCTGCAGACGTTTAATTCTTCAGTTACATCAGGGTTTCCCCTGGCTGCCTGATCTGTGTGTTATGCTGAGAGGTCTTGCTGCAAAGTAGAACTTAAAAGCTTAAAAACTGCTGTTAGGTTAAAATGAGTGAAATGTCCTTTGAACTGACCTGTTTATTGTTGACATGTAATTCTTAGTAAATCAGATACTTAAATTATGGAAGCAGTGCCAGGAGCGAAGATGTAGCGAGGTCATATTCAGATGGTCTACCACTGGCTTCATGCTCCAAAGAGTATCCCCATTCATTGCACGAACAGACAAAAAACATCTTTCCTCCTTGAATCTTGGATTCCTATGACAAAAAGCTTTCAGTGACGCTGGTTTCATTGATGCATGAGAAGAAAAATTAAAGAGGATCCATGATGAGTCATGTTAAATTGGAGAGGATCTGGTCAGAGATCGTCTAGGCAAATTTAACACATTACAGTCCACGGGCCTTGATGGGATGCACCTGTGAATGCTGAGGGAGCTGGCAGAAGTGAATGCCAAACTTAACCCTATCATCTTTGAAAGGTCATGGAGAAAGGGAGAGGTGTCTGAAGGCTAGAGGAAAGCCACTGTCACTCCAGTCTTCAAGAAGGAGAGGAAGGAGTAGCTGGGAAACTACAAGCCAATCAGCCTTACCTTCATCCCTGGAAAGGTATAGCTTCTGCTATTTGTTACCCTAGATTGAGTCTAGTCCAAAATTAATATTTTTAATATATGTAGTGCAGTGTTTCTGGTTAGGGTGGTCATATTTTGGTCATTATGTTATGCCCTTGGCGAGCTGGCTTTTCAGCTGTGACATGTCACTTAAGCTGTGTCGTGCCTGAGTGGACAGACCAGACTGCTGTGCCTTTCACTTCACTGAGAGGCAGATCGCATGTCCTAAAAATGTTGTATTTCCGTTCTGTGTTTTCATAAGCCTCTGGCATTGCATTGTCTTCTCACATTTAAGATACTTGGAAACAGATAGATGTCAGGGAGACATATACTCATAAATTAAATGACATGAAGGTGATGTTATTTGAAGGATTATCTGGACCAAATCCATTGGAAGCAAGGGGCTCCGCTTGCTGACTAGATGAACAAACTCTGTCTTTCTTTTGTAAAGCTGAGAGCATAACAAATCTATAAGCTATCCTGCAAACTGGCAGTTCTGTGTGTCTTATTGTTCCAAGATGCAGAAGAGTGAAAAACAGTTCCTAGGTGACCAGAAAGCCAAAGAGATTCCTGGGTGTTTCATGTTTCTGGAAAACAAAAATAACAACAACAACAAAATGACAGTGTTTATCATGACATATGGCAGGCTCATAAATCTACTACTTGATGAAGATATGCGAGTATTTCATGCATAGCACTGAACCCCAAGTCCTTTGAGGGAGTACTGAAAACAAGCATGTGTCACTGGCACAGCTGTTTCAAAGTGACTTTGAGATCCAAAAAGTATCCCCATAGAGTCTTTCTATGAAGACACCACAGTCTGCTCTTTAAATGCATGGGTAATTCTCTCTTTGAGAAAGCGTGCAATATGGCCATTTTTTTCAGGTGAAATAAGAATGTGTATTCCATTAAAGTTTATTTGATTTGCACTGTTAGGAACCCAGAAGAAAAAACAAACAAACAAACAAACAAAAAAACCCAAAAAACGGCATCCTGTTAACTGTACAATATCTTGTCCATGCACTCTTGTGTTGCACATGCCGAGACAAGTTTTCTTCTGTTTTAGAGCAGCAATGGAAAAGAAAGTTGTCTACGAAAAGCACATTTAGGCACTGAAATAGTAAATACAGAACAGCTCTTATTTCCAAAATCTGTGTGAGGGGTTGCTGGAACTTTTGGTCATGGATTTCCTACTTGTAACTATATACAGTGGTGACAAATCTACTTTTGTAACTCACAGTATTGCACAGTATTTTGTAACGTGTGAGATGATGGGAGGCATGCAGGACAGTGGTTTTCTACTTACAAGCCGTCTGAATTGTATTTGCTAATTTTCAAGTCATCTTGCAGTTATTTGCTACAAAAATTCATGCAGAATTGATTTTAAAACATAGAGAAAGGCAGGAGCCTTGGGATGTAAACGTGAAGCCTGAGGAAATGTTTGTCTGGATGACTAGGTGAAGTCTTTGACACCAAGACAGTCTTGCCTGATCTATGAGGCTCAGATTCATTCCTCACTGAGAACAGTTTATGCCCGGTGGTTGCGGGAAATGATATTGTATTCCACTAAGCTCTTGCCTAAACACTGGCAATTCACTGGGCTAATAAAAACCTTCTAGGATTAGCTCAGCTTTTCTGTTCTAGTCTCTTAAGGCAAGTTAAATAAAAGTCCAACAGGACTGAAATTCTTCACAAACACACACACACACAAGTTTTTGAAGGAAGATCCTTTTTCTCCAAAGAGCTCTGCTGCAATATGTTGGAGCACATGTGTTACTCAGGGGTCAGTGTTTTCACTCATTGAGCCCCTCCTTATGCAGCCACCAAAGATAGAGACTGCTTTAGATAGCTCGGGTATGGCACACACCAGAACTGTCCCAAAGGTGCCCAAGTTGCAGTGACAGCTTTAAGCATCACTGGTCACCTGCAGCAGACCCATTGGAAGGGATGACTACTGGCTTATTTAGTGACAGTCAGCTCAGCATGCTTTGATTTATGGTATTGCAAAAGGTATTTTTAGTGAATTCCTAGATAGTCCCACTTTTCAAACTTCTTCCGTCAATCACGTTTCTGTCACAGAAATGGCATCAGGTTTTGTTTACCAACTCACCTTCACATCGTTTATTTCCTGAGCACAGTAATCTCTTTCTGAGTTGCTTGTGTTTAGCTTTTGGGAAGATTTACTTTATTCTATTTTTTTAGAATAGTGGATATT
This sequence comes from Perdix hodgsoniae, assembly GCA_035772895.1. Classification (NCBI taxonomy): domain Eukaryota; kingdom Metazoa; phylum Chordata; class Aves; order Galliformes; family Phasianidae; genus Perdix; species Perdix hodgsoniae. The sequence continues at coordinate 2,495,713 of JAPSGF010000011.1, forward strand.
ACTAAATTGAATTATTCAAGGTAGATCATTTGTAGACCACAAGAGATCATCTCAGAAATGTTACAGGTTTGTTCTGAGGAATAACTGTGAACTCATTTGCATTTCTATTCTCAAAACCTTTCTATTGCATTTAGTATCTTTATTATATATATTTTGGGTATAAATTCTTTCGCAAATTTAAATGTCACTTTGAAGAAAAAACTATTTCAGAAAAATCTTAGTCTACAGCTAAAAGTAAAAGATCAACATTTTGTCGGATTATAGCATAGGAAAACTTGGCCAGTGCCCCTAAATTCTGCCCAAACACTGGCCTTGGCTTTAAAGACACATAGGCACAAAAAGGCAAAGCATTTGATGTAAAAAGAGTATCCAAATATATGGCCAGTCCTGTGTGACTGGCCTAGAGCTTCTTTTATAACTCAAGAAGAGCAATGAGTTACTTAGACATTCCCTAGTACTGAGGCTGTTTGGTAGTTGGGGTTGTAGCTGCTCTGTAGTTGGGGAGCCCTTTGGTGTAAGAATGGCAAGCACTTGCAATATTGCGGCTAGAATTATAACTACCTGTTTCTGGACCATATGGTATGAATCCAAATTCTGTGCTGTTTTACAGTCCATTGCATGATTAGAGCTGTTTGAAGCGCAGTTTGCTTTGTTTGGCTGTGCTGACTTGAGGTCAGGAGAGTGGCACCATGAAGGAGCTTGTTCCTCCAGACATAAGCTGTGAGGCTGAAGGTCCTGTGGATAAACTCAATGAGTACCTTGTGTGTAGAGAAGAACGTGAATGCTTCTGCAGATGGAATAAGAAATCTGGATTTATGTTCTTTTATTTTAAGAAATGAAACGTGAAGGCTTGAAGAAGAAAAAAACAATGAAGTGTGGTTTCATGCTAGAGTGAAGTTCATTATGAAGGACAGAATCTGAGAAAAAATACCAGTTATTTTTGACAAGAAATAGAATGAGAAATCCCCGCATTCCTACTGTTTATTCTTTCAAAGGTCAATAAATGATATGGGAAACGGAGCTGAACAGAGCTTACTAATCATTTTAGAAGGCATACAAGCTAAATCCTGTGAGCTGAATGCTAAGTAATAGGTTTACTTTGTGTGTTTAAAATGTTTTTCTAAGATGACTTTAAAAAAGAAAAAGTGGATTTGTCAAAATAGTAAAACAAAGGAAAATAATCTAAATTGATTTATAAGGCCACTGTAGTGGTCAGATAGGAAATTGCAGCAAGGTCAATGTAAACACTTAAACTTGGTCAGTTCATAGCTGCAGCAGTTAGGGGATAGTTTAGATGCAGCTTTGGTAAGAAGGAACATTGACCTGTTAGCTAGATGTTAGGACATCTCAATAACTGCTCAGAATTGAAATATTTTCACCAAAAATTCCACTTCACCTACTGTGGTAGTGAATGTGTGTCCTGCTCCCATTTTAGCCTTTTAAACGGAGTTGTTTTCATGAATCTCAGCCAGACATTAAAACAAAGCTGTGAAATTCTGACAAAACAGTAAACGGCAGGGAGATGGGAAGGGGAATATATCCTGCATGGAAAACAATGTGTTTAGCTAAATAAAAACATCTAGAAGCAAGTTTCAAACAGCCCAATTCTGCTCCGGTGTGATCTTGGTCAAGTCACCTACACTTGTTATGGTTCAATTTGGCCATTTCTGAGTGGGAAAAGTCAACCAAAGACACACAGATACAACTAATTCCTTAATTGCTAGACACACATATATATATATCTTTTTTTATGGTGTTATATTTTAAAACTGTTTCTGCTAGCCAACTCTTAGCCCTCAGGTCGATCTTTACACACGCTTCAGTGAACCTGATGTGGTCAGGATTTTAGGCGCTGATTTTCACTGCCCAGTGTTGAGATGTACATGGATTTCATTGTAAGCTACACAAGAACATTAACCCCACATGCTGCAGTAACAGTGAAATGGTGAATAATTCCTCTTAATTTTCAGAACTTTTTTTAGTCTATTCAGATCTAATCAACACAGCTTTTTGCAACCAGGTGTGCGTACTTTTGCATGAAATAAGTATGTTTAAGAGTTTAACTAGAATGGATACTTGGAGGTGGGAGGCCCTGGACTGAAGGGTGTTCTGAAGGGTGATGAGTGTGCTATAGAGAGGATGGAGGAGGGTTGGATGCACTCTTTAGGAAGACTTCTTAGTGTTTGTTAATATCAGCAGGGACTGAATAGTGTGACAACTCTAACTACAATATTATGTCACTGATGTTAGTAATGTCTGTGCGGAGGATATTTCTCTTTTATTTTTGAAAGCAAATGAATTTCCTTTGAAGAGAGCTGATGTGTCTGACTCACGAGTTTCCTTTCCTCTTAGGTTGATTTCTGTCACTATGTGAAAATAAAATTTTCAGTTTATGGGGTATGAAATTGAAAATGTAAGCCTAATATTAGAAGTATCTATTATTGCACTGAATCCCTGCTAATGTGTCTGATATTTACTTTCTAGCGATACCCCATTCACATTAATTTAAGTTCATCATTTATAATTCCAGCATCATCTTTTTCCTTCCTGATTTCATTTAGAGACCAAAACCTAGCTTTAGCTAGGGCTGGCTACCAGAAAAAAGGCTGTATGTGAGAGAGGAGCAGCCAGCAGAGCACAGTTGCTTGCTGAGTGGAAGTGTCTTCTTTCCTTCCTTCCCTCTGCCCCAGGCACTGTGCAGACACAGTTGCCTTCTGCTTGTTCAGTTAGGCTGAAAGCTGGGCACACTGCAGGTGAGCCCACCTCCATCACTACAGGCAGCAGGCAGAACTGGAATTCTCTTTCATGCCTTCTCCCCTTCTCTTTTTAACTGGGAAGATGTGGAAAAAAAAAAAACCAAAAAACTAAGCTCCGAGTCTTTGCCAAATTCCAGTTACGTAGACATGGATGCTGTCCATCAGGAGCTGGAATTACTTTAACTGTTCTTTTAAAACTTTTCTAAGGTGGAGCCTCCCCTACAGAGGGATGTCCTATCAGTCTGCTGAGGTGCTCGGAGCAGGAAAGCCAATGCCCACTGGCTCTGATGGACATTGCTGTAACAGGATCCAGTGCTTAAGAAAAAAAGAAAATACATTTTTCAGTGAATGAAGAAGCCTGATATATTTATCCAATGATGTCAAATATTTTGTCATTCACTGTTTGGTGAGTTGTCACAGATAAGGTAGATTTCCTGGGCTTAAGGATGCTATTTTGAAACACGGTTGTTAAAGGAGATTTACAGTACTCTGAAAAAATGGAGTGAGATAATAGATCAAAAAGAAGAAGTAAAACACAGACCTGGCTTGTGTATGAAGAGCAAAGGCAGCTTTTCTTCTCTTTCTACACAAAGTCATGGTACCCATTATGTCACTGAATATTGTTTCATTTACACAACAGCCTGTAATATCCAGATAAGTTCTCTGACTACAAAATACCCTCCAGTCCAAAAAATACAGAAAGAGAGAAATACAGAGAGCCTCAGTTCAGCCTCAGTGCATCAGAAAGACACTGACTGCACTGGGGCTGAGCATGAGGTCTTCATGTGGAGGTAGCCAAGCTGCAGCTGTGTTGGGGATGAGCTGCCCTGGGGCTGAAGCAGGGAATCTGAATTGGCCACACTTAGGATAGACCTGTATCTGCAGGAAGATAAATGTTGTTGGAATAACACACATCATTTGGATATCTGTGCCTGTGTCCATTTTGATAACTCAGTTTCTGATCCATAGGGCTTACATATAGGGATTTTATATGGTGAGTATGCAAGAAAAATGCAAGTCAGCCTAAGTCATTGTATATTTTCCCCAAGGCTAGAAGGAGTTGACAGAAAAGATCAAATACAAAGTAGGGAGTAAGATAAAAGTAATGATCAACTAAGTATGTGTAAGTCCTAATGGATACTAATTTATACATAATTATGTCTAAAAGTAATTACTTAATTCTTAAAAATCCCTAGCTAGATATCTTACATAGCGTTTTAGTTTTGTTGTCAGGACTTTTAGTCAAGAAATAAAGGTAGTGGCCATATGATTTCATAGAAAGGTTCCAGTTTGCCATCTCTTAATTCGTAGCACAAACATTCCAGCATGCTGACGCCTATCTAATGAGAGGTCTGACAGCTAACCTGCTTGTAAGTAAGCTTCTGTAAAAGCAAAGCAGTGTTTTCTCCACATATATAGCACAGGATTTTAAACTAAACAGGAGACAACTGTTCCCTCATGTTTGCTGACAGCTCATGTATTTGTGTTACGCATGGGCATATCACAGTTACAGTGCTAGTCTTATATAATTTAGCTGTAAGATAGGCAGTTTGTCCTTCTGTATTGCTGCTAATTAAATAATGATCTCATGTGAAAATGTTGGCAGAGATTTTCAGTCTTACAAGACTCTTGGACTCAGATATATTGGTTCTATTCATTTTAATGGGAAACGAAATATTTTAACTGTTATGTTGTGAGTCTGTCTGTGTAATGGTGTACATGCTGGTTTATCCTAGAGTCTTTTGACATGTTTAGTTCACAGCTATTTTTTAAAAAGAAAATGTATAGATTGCAGTATGCTTATAGTATTTAACTGCTACTTATCAGAGTAACCATTTGCTTTTGATCAGATTTCTACAGTATAGCTTGAAAAGTGGATTAATATTTAATTTGAAGTCAATGAAAAAGACTTGGTAGGTGGGAAAAGGAAAGGAATGCTAAGAGCAGAGATGTAAGATGAGAAGGTCTTCAGATACATCCAGATTTTGCTTCAGATACTTACCCATTGCCCTTGATTTGTAATTCTCTTCCAGTCTCTTAACTTGAAAATTCCTTATTTTCAGTTAGCAGAATGAAGCATCTCTGAGAGGCTGCATACTCCTCCAGTGTGCTTTGGACTACCTGACCCTCTCCTGACACAGCTCCATGCCATTCTCTTGGGTTCTGTCAGTATCACCAGAGAGCAGAGCTCAGCGCTGCCCTTCGCATCCCTCTGAACTCCTCCCTCCTTTGCAGAAGGGCCTCAGCCTTTATGAGTGTCTGACATTGGTCTGACCTCCATTGTGGCCATTTGAGCTGCTTCTATGCAGACAGAGATTTTAGTGGCACCCAGTCTTGGATGTGTGGTTGTGTGTGGGAATCTTGGCACTCCTTTTCTATGGGGGAGTCAGAGCTCACCATAATATCTCTCAGGGTGTCATAAATTTGTATTTTAAGTGTGAGATTAGACAGCAGCGTAAGAATTTCCAACATTACTGTCTCTACGTTGCTTTCTAGCCACTGTACCCATAATGTAATAGTGCTGGACCCATGAAGTAGCTGTAGTATTAAGGTATGATTGCCTGATACTACCTGTTTGCAAGTTATAAAAACAAATGTGTGTAACAAAGCTGAAGCTGTGGCACTCTCACTCTGAGGATGGAGGGGAAGTAGTGAGATTATATCAGACATTTTGCTTCCCCTGCTCACCAGATGTTTCCAGAAATGCTGCTTCTCACCTGAGGTTCCAAGTGGCCAATTAAGGTATTATTGTCACTACCGCCCTTCAGAAAGGTGCAGAGCTGCCAGCTTTTCCTTTCTCAGGCAAAAAGATAATTATAATAAAACATAAGCCCTACAGGATGGCCACCTAGTTTTGCAAATGAAAATATGTCCTGCTGTTAAGAGAAGAAGCTTCCAAGGTATAGAACGTCCAAGATGCATTTTCTGAGTTGCTGAGAATGTTTTTACTATTCAACAGACAGCTGTGAATTGAGAAGATGCTGAAGCAATTTAACATTTTCTATAGATGCTGATGCACCTTCAGTGCACACAGCAAGTCATGTGTACTGTCAGGTCAAGATGTGGGGTTATAAAATTACAAAAGCAAACCTGCCAAGCAGTGAGCTTGTGAGGTTGACCTTTTTATTATGACTGTTATTTTTCAAAATTTGAAATGTTGAAATGGAACGCTAAGTAAGAACTCCTAAGCTGACTTCATCTGGTCTGTTCCAGGACTGGCAGCTGAAGTGCTGCAGTTCTGGTGCTACGCTCATATTTATTCACCTCAGTGAGTGGCAGGGCTTATTAATTTGGATGCCGGGCTTCATTAAGGCAGCTGTAATGTTGTCGTGTGTTGTGAACCAACCAGTACACCTAGTGGTTCTTGGGTGATTTCAGAAGCAGGCTCCACTGGATCAGATCTGTTTCTTTCAACCATTTGGTCAACATCTTTGGAAAGGGAATAACCAATGCATGCTGTGTTTGAGCAAGGTAAGAGTTAAAGCTATTGCTTATTTAGGTAAGGCAACAATACTGACATTTACCATGGCAAATAACTCGTCAGACCTATCCGCAGCTGCTGTCTGAATGGGTGACTTGCTTCCTTTTGACTGATCACAATCTTCATTAGAAGAGGACTGCAGTAGTGAGCAGAGAATCTCTGTGCACACTGTTCTCAGCGAGCTTGTAGGATGAGTGCATGGTGGGCAAGAGGGAGGAAAGTGGGTGGGTGCAGCACATGGAGCTGAGCAGCACGCAGTGGCAGAAAGACTATTAGAGTGGTCTTCTGGGTGCTCAGCAAAGCCTGACATTTTCTTAGATAATATATATGTATCTTCTGTGAATGGAATTAACTTTCTTACTTTTCTCTTTGCCTGTATGAGTTTATAAATCTTGAATAACATCTAGATGTTTTCTGAAACTTGTTTAAAAAAAAAAAATACAAGAAGGAGAAATGTTCTGTGGCTCAGAAAAAGGTAGAGTTGAGCATGTCCACAAAGAGAAGTGAGGCAGTCGGTAATCTTGGATAGAGTTTTCACTTAACATTGCATTTTTGTATTTCTTTATATTGCAAACAGCTGAACTGAAGATAATTAAAGGACATAACAAAAGCAACACTGGCAAAGTTGTTATTAAGTCAGATATGTGCAAACAGACACCAATGCATGTGAAAGTGCTGTGCAAATTATATAACTCTAAACACATAAGACACATGAAGTGAAATGTCTGATTTTCTTTAAGGATTTTAGGCAGATCAGTTTCAGAGAGCTGATGAAAGGAAACTCATCAACCTGTAATATCAGACTATGAAGTATATATGAATGGCAGATTGAGTCCCACCATAGGAAGAAATGTTAGGAGAGCTCACTATATCAGGATGAACACAGAATCACAGATACAGAAAAAGTGAAAACCTACGGCTGTGTGACACACTGCTTGTGAAAACTAAAGGAAATCAAGGAGATTGTGAAGGCAAATAAAGAAAGAATGAAAGAAAAAAATGCCATACAATATATCATGACACAAAGAACAGATGTTTAAAACTCTTAGATGAACCCTTCAGAACGTATGCGCAGGAAAACTACTAGTAATGAGTGCATTGTTTGGAAATTCATCACTGTATTAATATTGGAAATAAAAAGTAACCAGTATATAAATAATTAATTTCATCATGAAGATTCAACATAGCTAAGGAAATGTGCTGGAGTCAACTTTAAAGGAGCATATACAATGGGAAAGAGAAAATAGACATGGTGCAATTACATCAGCAATTATAAGAACAAATAGTGCTACAACGTGGAATGGTAGAACAGTTAATCAGAGGTTTTTGTTTCAAATACATGAGCCTTCAGAGAGTGGAACTCATGTCACAGCAAGGAAAAGAGAGAACATAAAAACAAGGATAGATCCCTTGAATGCTGCTGCATACAGGGAGAATGGTTTCACCTCCAACTCTGGAATTCCTCAGTCCCAAGTACTGTGTTTGGGAATACACACAGAGAAAAATCTCACAGAGCGACAGCATCTCTGCAGCTGGCAGGGACCTCTGGGTCCTTCTGGCCCTGCCCCTCATCCAGCAGGGACACCCAGGGCAGGGTGCCATGTCCAGATTGCTTCTGGAGAAGACGCCACAACCTCTCCAGACAACCTGTGCAGTGCTCGGTCACTCGCACAACACAGAGTACTTCTGGTGTTCAGAAGAACCTCCTGTGTTCTGGTTTATGTCTATTGCCTCTTGTCCTGTGACTGAGCGCTGCTGAACAGGGCCTGGCTCCATCCCTCCCCTAATCTCTTCCCTTTTACTCTCCCTGTAAAGAGCTATGTGATCTTTCTCTCTAACACAGCATGATGTTCATATGGGAATGCTCATCAACTCCTTTCACGCCCTGCCTCCTTGGTCTGCTAGGACTTCTCTGACTGAGAGGGCATTGCTGAGCATGTTTGAGATATTTCAAGGTCAGATGGCCTCTGAGCTGAGTTTTCTGTTTGTTTACTTGTTTCGGGTTAACAGTGCTATTTTGGCTTCTCAACTCTGTTTATCGAATCCCTGTCCTTGTGCTGTTCTTACCCAAACAGTTGATCAAACAAAGTGCAACTGTAGGGACTTTTTGTCAATCCTGGGTCTGAAGGTCTGAAGGAGACGCTTCTCCGTGCAGCTTCCAGATGAAGTTAATTAGCAGAAATGTGGTTATAAAAAGACACCCAAGGGAAATGTCAAGAGAAATGTGCCGCCTCCCCAAATCACAGTAGCTGGGCTTATTTGGAGGCTGGTGATAAAGCACAGCTGGGGCCCTTTCCTAACAATGTGGAAGACAGTGCTGCTTTTCTCCCTGACAGCTGGTTAGCATCTTTGCTACATCACTGGATCCACACAAGAAACCACTGCTTTTTCTTGCCTAAACCAGGTTTTGATCTTTTGAGTCTGTTGTGTTTCCTTTTTTTGTGCCTTGAAAGCATTTAGCTACTAGGCTTTCCCAGGGTCATAAAATATTTGCACTGGGAAATACAGGAGAATGTTTTTCTTTTGAATGCTAGTGTGAATAATTGACAAATAGCAAAGAAATGAGCCCTCATTAATCATAACAGTCCTAGTGGAAAGCAAATGTTGAGCAGGCAAATGTTAGGGAGCGTCTTATATTGGATCTGCTTTCAGGAAAGGATGATGTGAAAGTCTTCCCCCTCATATCGTGCTCCTTGTGTCCTACGGATGCTGATTTCATTAGGGGTTAGCTAAAAACCAACATTCATTTGGAAAGCAATTACCCCTCTGCTTGCATCCCTGCAGTTCCTCAGACAGATGTGTGACAATAAAAGCTGACAGCCATAGAGAATGAGTTCACAACTAGAGAAAATATTAGTCCACTGGTTTCCTCTCTCACTCTTTGTACCATGATACAAAGCCCACACTTTTCAATACCCTTTCATCAATTAAATTTATATTTTTTGTATTGGGTTTAGAATAAATCCTGTAAGTACAAATATGGCAATTCTTGAAATACTGTGAGTGAAGCTTGCATTTTCTGTATCTTGACTTGCGTTTAGCATTTTCATTCTTCACAACAATTTCATTTGCAAAAAAAAATCCATTCCAACCTCACAGAGCTACTGAAATATGGCTGTTGTAGGACTTCATTATATATGCAGCTAGTGAAGCACAGTGTGTGATTGGGAAATCTGCTGAAGAAAAATAATCTCTTAATTGTTTGTCCTTCAGAATCAGACATTTTCAGAGCACATTTTAGTGCTGTGTAGAGATTTTTAGAGGTGTTATTAGGGAATATTTATTACCCAGTAAACTTAAGTATTACAGTGTGATGAAATGCAACAGAAATTGAGGTATCAAACAAAAAAATAGCATTTTTCTGTATCTTAAGGCATTTAAGAAATGCCACTTGACATAATATGCAGTGGTTTCGTTCCTCAAACAATAGGAAATAAGGTGTGAGGGAAAATGATACGGTGTCTGGCTCTTTAGGCTAACAACTCCAGCAAATATAAGGGGACTCAAAAGAACATTTCAAGTGTTAGCACATCATGTGATAGGAAGTAATCCCATTCACCAGTGTTTTACAATGGCACAATGCCTAGAGGCACTGTATAAAGCCATAAGGCCTTATATATAATTTTGGTTGACAAAAGAGCTGTCAGAGGCATGAAAGGTTTCCTACCAGGAGTCCAGAAGCAAATGGTGGGAGTTCAGCCTAAAGGCCTGAGCGCCATGACAGCAGGGCCATTAGACAATATTTGTGGAAATTCTTCGCAGAGAGAGTGGTGAGGTGCTGGAACAGGCTGCACAGAGAGGCTGTGGATGCTCCATTCCTGAAGGTGTTCAAGAGCAGGTTGGATGAGTCCCTGGGCAACTTGATTTAGTTCCAGATCTTGAGGTTGGTGGACCTGTCTGTGGCAGGGGGGTTGGAACTTGATGATCCTTGGGGTCCCTTCCAACCCAAGCCATACTGTGGTTCTTTGATTCTGTGTACTTCTAGTTCCATTTTTGTATATGTCATGACCTCTCCTTTTTTTTTTTTAGATTTGAAGGGCCTTATTCTACATTCAGTAGCTAGAATATTCTAGAAAATTGTCTCATAGTAAGATCCTTTATACTTCTTTCATTATGGTATCTCAAATGTTTGTTTTTTGAAAGAGCTGGAATGCTGTCTTTTTATACATATGTGTATAAAAGTTTGTGCTTCTGTATATAAATATGTATATACCCAGCTATAATCCTTGTCAGCAGTTTCCAGCCCTTATCTTCCAGCAAGAAAAAGAAAACGTAAGCTATTCCTTAAGAGATGTTTTTTACATAAACCCCAGCGTGTCCTGTTTTGTAATGTTCCTCCTCAAGTACTCTATAGCTGGAGGTTACTCTGGACTGAACTATTATTACTGCAGCTTCATCTGAAACAGCAGCCTGTGCAAGGAGAGTTTCTTTCAAGGTTTGTTCTTAGTAAAAGTGGAGTGGAAGAAGTAAGGGTGAACCATTTAAACTGGCCCCAAAATGTTTTACATTAATTGAATTTTACTCAGATATCTAAATCTTGTTCTCGCCTTTAATATTGAGATTCTCCATTTCTTGTTGAAAATGTTGACTTAGCTGGATTACTTTGGAACATCAATGAAGAAAAATCTGCAGCAGCTGGAGCTCAGCCCTCCTGTCCGCAGGAGTCCTGTTACTGAGGGCTGAACTGGCTTCCCAGCCCTGGAAAGAGAACTGCTACAGGAGGGCTGAGGGGTCACCTTGTCTTCAGCACTCAAAAACAAGCTGTCTTCGTCAGGAGTCTGGTTGTCTCCAGGGCCATCGCATAGCCAGAGAAATAGGAGCTCAGTGGGGCTAAGCACAGCCTTGGGCATCAAACCCTCATCTGCCAACTATGAAAGGAGCTCAAGCCCCAGGCAGGTGCCTTGGTTCAGAGGCATGGGCCTAGTGTGGCATGAAGAAGGATTTAAGGATCTGCCAAGATGTTTTCTGGTGCTGCAGAACCAAATACAGCCCCCAAAGCTTAACAGAAGCAGAACTGGCTTTAACAGAGGTAAGAGACAGGGACGACAGTGAAGGTTTTGGTTTTTACTCGATATTAACTGTGCTTGGGGGACCACTCAGTTTTCTTGTGCAGTGAAGCAGCAGATTCTCTCATCCTCCTCTGCTTGGATGGAAGCTGCAGCTTTTCCAAAATACCAAGAGGAAAGAGCTGGATTTGGCACAAAGCTTTGAGGTTCCTTTGGAAAGGCCATCTTCACTTTGTGTCAAAATAAATGAGAGTTAAATTTGTCTCAGTGGATATCCATTATCTAATAGGCTACAGTGCCTTGCTTAAGTGCACAGCAGTAAGCAAAGTGAATTCCATAGAAACTTGGCCAAATACCGGAAGACAGCAAAAGTAACACCCTGTGGAATTTTTGGATTTATGTTGTTTTGCTTTACACTTACGAACAGGTTTGCAACTGGTCACAAAGAGGCATGGTCCCTTCCAAGAGCTGCTGCGCTGCACTATACCAACAACACAGTAAGTTTGTGACAGGCACACAACGTATCTCCTCTTAGACACTGTTGCAGTTGGTTTCTGAAACTGTAAGGATTAACATAAAAACATTATTATAACACTGTCTACAGAAGAAAAAGGGAATATCTTGTTCTTTTCATCAAGTTATGTTTCTCATGGATTTTTCTAAGTGCTTTTTGTACATTGAAATTGAGCATGTACCGAACTGCAAGCCCTCTCTCAAAATTCATCACCTTAGTACAGCGATTCATTTGGTTAGATAGAAGACAGAGGTGAGATACAGCACTTTTAGTTTTTCATGATTCACCTGTAAAATTAGCAAACGGTGAACCATCCCTTTTCTTAGTCCTTGAAATTTCATTTATGTTAGAATCAGTTCAGTTGATAGTTTCATACAGAAACACTAGATTTTGTAATTCATCTGCCTCTGATGTAAGAATGTTTCAAATTTCAAACTAAGTCAAAGCTGAGTCGTTCTAGGAGAATACTTCTGGTTAATGGTCTCCCACACAATCATGGGTACAGAAATGTAAAGTACATCAAAAGATTTTATCACATTTTTGGGGAAAATTAAAATGGATTCAAAGACGTGGTGATAAAGGGATAATATAAATGTTATGTATAAGGAAAAAAAAAACCCATCCCCAGTGCATCCTCGGATTTGTGAGTGTTCTGAATCCCCATAAAACTGGTGACATTTTACTCTGGTCATTTTTGGAGCTCTTGGAGTGGGTCCAGAGGAGGGCCACTGAGATGATCAGAGGGCTGGAGCACCCATGTCCTACCTAGAAGTAACTAGGAGAGTACAGCCAGGTCCTCTGTACCCTCAGATAGTTTTGATTCAGTAACAGAAAATCTGAAATTAAACTGCTCCATTTAATTGATTTTTTTTCTGGTCAGTTTTGTTTTGTCTGAATATCTTGCTTGCTGTTACCACAGCACTGGGAAAGGAGCAGAAGCTTGTAGCATTGGCTGTCTGGGAGTCTGCTCACAGGAATAATAAGGTAGCTCAGAGCCTGTTGAAATGCTGGTGGGATAATCAGCAAATCACTTTGACTGCTTCAAGCTTGTGCCAAGTGTTTCATATTTACATCATATTCGTCTGTGGAGAATTGATCTGGTACTCCAGAAGGGTGGAAACTGCTTCAGAATCTGTTATACTGGGTCCCAAACTGCCAATACTGTGGATGTCATTCTTCCAGGAATAAAAGCATATGTGCTCATTTTTAATTCAGAGCCTCTAAATATGTCTTCTACCGTAAGAATAATTTGCTAGTCTGCATAAACTTTTTAACTACTATTTCTATTGAGCAGCACAGGAACAGACAGTGGTCTGTATTTTTCTCAAGTGAATCACATTGCTGTAACTTCATTAGCCATGGGATAGTTCAGTTCAGATGTATTCTCAGCACTTAGAATGTGCTGTGTATTGAACTTGGAGTATAAGGAAGTGTAAGAAATAGCTCTACTCCAACTAGAAAGACTGGTCTGCTTCTGCTGCTGAGACCTAACCCGAGAACAAAAATATTGCTTAAAGGGAAACAGCAAAACAATAGACAAAGATCAAAGGACATCTCACATAAGGAAAGAATGGAAATTGGTTTAACACCAGAAGCATCTCCAGAAATTACTTATTTTTATATTTGTGAATAAAACTCAGAATTTACTTCATTTTACCAGTTGTCTTATTCACAGCTGTTCTGACTAGATAAAGGGCTGGGCATGGAACTCAAGCCTTTGGCTCTAATATTACAACAAGCCCTTGTTCAAAGATGTGTCTGAATCAAAAAGCACTCTTCATTGTGGACTAACATTCCCATTATGGCTGAAAACTACTGAGCTAGATTTTGACTTGTACTGGAATGGATCAAATTCAGTCCAAGTTGTTAATTTGGAGGAAATTAGAACTTCGTGCCAAGGTTTTGTGCAATAAAAACTAATCAGCCATGCAGGGCTTTGCCTTGTTAATTTTACTGAAAAGCCACCGTCATGAGCACACACATGCACAAACATGCACAAATGAGGTTGTAGATGTGCACAGAAGTGATGCACAATTGTTGTTTTATCTATTTAATTAATAATTTCCTGGAGAAACAGGAATATCTGTACGTGCTTCACAATGTCTTTATACTGACTGAAAGATAAGGGAGGAATAACACAGACTAAGGGAAAGTAGGGCTTTCCTCATCCAAAATTGGCCTCATAATGGAGCCTTGCTGTATTCTGGCTTTTGGATTAATTGTTTCTGCTTATACACTCTCTGGGATAACAGCTGTTTTTCCTTTTGTAAGATGTGATTTAACCTCTTAGGAATTTCTGGAAACTTTCTTACATGCATTATATACACTTGTATGAGTTTAGCACAGAAGTCACAGCAAATCAAAAGAGCAAGTAGCTTTCAGTAGGCTCATTAGTTACTCTTACAACCATTTGAGGGACATCATAGTCATGGATTTGTCACAATCCAAACCTGATTGCCTATGATAGACCTTGAACATAGGATATCAGACTTCCAGACAGATAGGCAGACATTTCAGGTAAGTGAGCAGGTACTTTAGTTTTGCAGGTTGATGGGAAGTAGGCATCTGAAAGAAATGAAGATATTTTCCATTACATTTTAATATTGTCTCATATCCCTTTTTATACCATGAGCTCATAGTGAGAGCTCAGTTCCAAAAGGACACAGGGCAGCTGGGGGTAGTGAGGTGGGATCCAAACACGATGACACCAACTGCTTTGGATTAGATGCTTCCATCCTGCCTCTTTGAGTTCACTGTGATACAAAGCAGAGACAGAACGCACTGTGCTGCAACATGCAAAGCTGCCATGAAAATACAGATCTGAGTGCTGGAAATTAGAATTTTCACTGCTGAAGAGCCACACAAACCATTTACTGAGAACTGCATTTATTTACTGAGAGCTGCTGTTGCCTCCCCCCATTAAATCTGCTACTGGTAGGCTGCAAAGGCTCTGTGCTCTGAGCTTGCTTTGAAGAAAACTGAAGGAACACAGCAAGGCATTCAAAAGTTCAGACAAATCAGAAAATCTATCAGTCGAGATCTATCAAAACACGTCTCAGTGTTTTGTTATTCATTACCAAGCTGACCACTTGAAAGCATATCTGGCAGGGGCTGGAGCAGCTCTCACTCAGAGCAGCATGTGTAGAGAGAACCAGAGTGCTGGGGCTTACCAGCACAGCGTGTCCCTTAGCCCATCAGTGACGTCTGAGAACCACATTCACGCGGCTGTTTCAGCTAATAGTATTATAAGACTCCAGAGAAGTTAAACAGCAGGTTGGCAGATACATTAAAACCCATATGGTACGGTTGGTTACTTGTGTCTCCTCTAGAATTTGGCTTTTCAGCACCTATGTTTTGAGTTCATTAAAAAATGAGTCAAATGCTAAGACTGAAGTTTCTGAGACTTGCATTTATTCAAAATAGTCCTCATCCTTTCTCTATGTATGCAGAGATTATAGGTTTAAACTCCCACACCGTTCCCAGGATAATGACATAAAGCATAAATGTGGACTATCTAATTTTAGTCAGGTGGCGGTAAATTTTCCTGCATAAATGCAGCATATCATCTCTCTTTGAGGAGAAAACAAAACATTTGAATACATTAGTCACATTAACCTTTTTGTTAATGCAGAACATCAACTGCTGCTTAGAGAAGTCTTCTTTAGCTCAGCTTATTTTCACAAGGATTGATTGGTGGTTATAGACCATACATCCTGAGCAAAGATACATCCAAGCAAAAGGGATGAAAAAAATAATTTATTGTATTTTTCCACCTCTGTTGTTCAGTACTGTCCACATCTTCTGGAATAATACTTGAGCAATCATAGAGCATAGACTTTACTACCACCCTTATGTATATATTTGTTACTATTCTTTTTTCTTCACCTGAGATGGGATAACAAGAGAGGGTAGGTATGCTACAGCTTGCAGCAAATCTGCTGTAATCACCTTTCTGGGGAAGAAATAAATGGCTATCTGAAGTAAGACAAATACCACTGTATTAACAACAGCAAATTTGGTACTACATATAATCATGAAAAACCATAATTATGCCTATCACAGGAATGTATGTACCTGTATCATTCATCTTGTTTTCTGTACATTATTATGTCATGTTGCTTTTTCTGTGATTTTACAAATGTTTGGCCTTGAACTGTATTAGTAAAAGTGGCATTCTGCCATCTGTATTCATATCTGATTGCACTGACATCAATGAACTGGTCATCGAATAGAATGAGAACAAAGTAAAATGTGGCCCTTTACATAAATAAGAATAAAAAGATGTTTCAAACAGCTTGTGTAATTATCTTTGAAAGTGGATCCTTTCTTAGACTCATTGAAGGATTACGATGTATTTTAGAGAGATTTTGGGGTACAGTGAATATCTGTCAGATAAGGTGATTTCCTTGCTGAATTAAGCTGAGCAGAGGACTCAGAAGACATGCACACTATAAGTGGCTGTAATCTGCTTTGATAGGTTTAGAAAGTCAACAGCCAAAAATAATACAAGAGGTCATTAAACAGCAGTGTGCAAGGTTTGGTGTCACCAAGATGTCTGATGCCATGTGCTGAATGTCCTGAAGTATTCACTGTACCTAGGTCATGAAACCCAAGGGAGGGTATTGACAACCAAGTAAAGCTTGTAAGATCTGTGTGGAGAGGCTTAGGCACGCTATGAGATTATGTTTGTCAGTTGAAAGAGCAATGTCAAAGCCCTCACATGCATAATTAAAGTTTTTGAAGCAGTACAGTGATTTCACAGAGTCTCAAAGAGTAAGACTGAATCCTAAAGAATATTTTTAAGATTGTTCCAGAATACCTTGAAAACTGGATACTTGAAATCAAGCTGGCAACTTTCTTGGTGTTCCTGCAGATCCTTATCCTATTGGTGCTTTCAAATGCAGAATGTGAACACAAACAGAATATCACAAAAAGCATCAGATTTTGATAGTGAAGATTATGTTTTCTCCCATAGATCAGTGTCTCAAGAGAAGTAGAGGGTGATTTGGTTCTTAATTTGTCTTTTTTTTTTTTTTAAGATTTCTAGGTAGATGTCTTTGATGTTCATTTTGAAGCTTGTTCTCTGTAGGAAAGGCATAGCCTTCCTTTGCATTGGAGAGGGGAAGTTTAAAAAGAGACATCCCATGAACCAGCATCTCCCTGTGGCACAGGGCAAATGACCATCCAACTGAGGGGCCTCAGAAAGTTGCCCACTGAAGACATTTCTACTACCACGTTTTATATTACATAATTGCAAAACAGGACATGCATATGTATAAAACAGGACATGTTAAGATCACAAGAAAATGTAATTCTTCATACAATGAAAATGCATAGCTTTTTCCTGTAATACAGAAGAGTGTATTTATAACAGAAAGAGAAAAGAGTGTTACGAAGTGAAGGCCCAAGGCTAAAACCATTTCTGCCATTTATTCTCTGCCCGTGTCAAGGTCAGATGCATATAGGTGGATATAAAATGATCTATGAACTGCAGTGGGTTTTATTTTTTTTTTATTCCTATGTATTTTGACAGCCACTCATCAAGCGGAAATTGAAATATTTTACTATACTGTAAAGCATGTTTTCTTTAAAACTTACTCAGTGTTTATGAGAAGCTCAGAGTTGGGTGATAGAATGATAGAAGCCACGTGAGTGGATGAAACACTCCATGTTACAAGAGGTGGACAAATCTGTTTCTTTCTGTTGGCTATTTTTTTTTTTTTTGTGTGTGTGTGTGTGTGTGTGCTGTTGTTTCGGTTGTTTGTTTTGTTGTTGCTATTTTTTTTGCTTGTGATTAGATTCATGGCTATCTCTTGTTTATTGTAGAGTTTTCTTGATTTTTTTAATGTTCGTATTCAATATGTCTATATACAAACAGACATAACAGAGGGAAAAGCTTATTTAAGAAAAAAATGCAAAAGCAAAGAAATGTACTGTAAGCTAATCATCAACTTGGACATAACAGAATCATTACAATTCACAGGAGAAAGGCATTAAGGTTGGCTAGACTAATACAGCTTTCAAGTAAATTTTAATCAACTGGGTGGATCTTAAATTGCATATTTCCTGCTCAAGCTCCATTTACACACAACAGTCTGTGGTTTTCTCCTCTTTGCCCTCATTATGGATTATAGATGTGGTCATGACAGGCTTGATAGAATTTAATGGAAATTTCTGAAAAATAATTTCAAGGTTTTGGAATTTTTTGTACGTTACAATAAATTACTCTCGCCTCTGTGCTCTCTTCTTCTTTTTACAACCTTTAAGGAGTCATAAACTCATAGAGATCTTGCTACAAAAACTGCGACACTAACATAAATCTCAGGTACATTCATGTTTAGGACAGTGATAGCTCTGTGGTGCGGCTGGAGGCCGGCACTGGAGTTGCTGACCTCAGGAGTCTCTCCCTTTCCATCATGCTGTAGACTGGTGAACCATTTGACATTAGCATATTCCCAGTGACCTCCGGGTATGTAGGACACTCTAGAGGCCCGTGGCAGGCTTTGTGATTTCAGAAATGTTCTCCAAGCTTTTCAGAGTTGCTGGGCGTCTTAGAAAACAGGCTGACCTTTGCCCAAAGCAAAGCAGTTCTTCCAGCCTCTTCCAGCCTCTTCCATTTTACTTGGCTCTGGATTGGAGTTTGCTTTGCTTTGCAGACATGAGGATATACTTAAAGGAGAAAGCATGATAAAGTAAGGATCGCTGCATAATCTCTTTACTTTTCTCACATAATGGTACACTTTGACAGGACAGAGGTACTGCTCTTCTCTTAGCAGATATAAACTGCTCCAGAAAAATATTTGCCTTCCTTCAGGCGTCTCTGAGAAATACATTGCAAATGAAAAACAGCTCCCTTCTGTGTTCCTAACTGTGTGATACAAATCCGCCATCAGGAAATGCAGGTTTGAGTACCTAAATTTTATTCTCGACACTCATATATTTCAGGTATAAATTCTGCCTTGCAGAGACGTCTGTCTTCTCTAAATTAAGCAGTTTTTCAGGCTTCTAGAGCACTCCTTCACAAGTACCACAGATTTTATGCATGTTAGTTTTTGTTTACTCGCTGTAAATGACAGATTAGCATTTAAATGCTTTTGTCGCAGTTATATCTGTTTTGGATGTCAAACCAAACAAGCCATTATGTCTCCCTCAAAATAACACTCGCTGTTGCTTGCAATGATTTCCTGCCATTTTCCCCATTCTGCAGGAATGGCTGAGCAGGGAACATTTCACAGTACATATTGAAATTTAAAGTTCTTCTGCAATCTATCATTCATGGCAAATTAAGTCTAGCGCGCACTCCGAAAGCAGTTGCATTCACAGAGGAACCATGGAGGCATACTCTGCATAGCAGGGACTTGTCACTGTAATCTTCCCTCATTCTCATTTGCCATCATACCATCTCCTCATGCTTTCCTCTTTCTCCAGGTTGTACTGACCTTCACCAGCTTGCTCTCGTCTTTCTTCTGGCACTGAAACTCCTCTCTGCCTTTATCCAAGAGTTCCCATACCATTTTTTTTTCCCCCAAGCCTTTACTCAGTTGAGATTATTCTTTCCTTAATTTCCTTGTCGTTTATGTCTCGTATCCTTTCTCCATCTAGTTTCCTTTCCTCCTGTCTGCATAGCATCTCTATCACATCAGTAGGCAGAGTCAGAGGTTATCCAATGTTTCTGTCTCTGGATTTCTAAACTTGCCCCTGGCGTGGGGGGAATATTAGGTTGGATATCTGATGGTGACAGGAGTCTTTAGAAGGATCAGTCTGTGACCTGTTCCCATCATGGAGGTACATGAGCAGTCTGACCTTGCAGGCTGCCTTTATATGCTGGGCACAGTCTCACTATTTAGGGTAGTACGTTGTAGCCAGCACAAGTAATTCTTGGCACTTTTTCCTTCTATATGAAAGAAGCTACTGCCTCACATGCAGCATTCCTCTGGCAACATCATACAATTCTAAAACAACTACATGACGTTTTAAACCACTTGACAGCGCTTTAGATCTAACCTCCAGCAGGAATTTGAAAAACACTTGCTTAACAAGAGTGTGTGTTGGAAATGTGTATTTAAAATCAGGATTGGCAGCACTGCAATGAATTCTGCAGCGGCTTCTCACAGGGTCCTGTGTGAGATCTGTGTGGTTCTGGTCCTTGTGGATATGTCAGCCCTCCAGCCTCCTCTGGGTTTGCATTTGAAGGAACCATAAAAACATTGAAGTGATGTCAAAGCTGAAAGTCTCCCAACCTCCACTAGATTTGGCACCAAACAAAGGAGTGCTGTGCAATTCTCATAGTGTTTAATGGTCTTCAGAAGGAGCTTTCAAGGTCAGAAAGTCAGAAAAAGGCTTTAAGAATGGTCTTCTATTATTATTATTATTATTATTATTATTATTATTATTATTATTATTATTATTATTATTATTATTAT